>JASKGN010019858.1:0-13310 GCA_030556245.1 Falagria sp. GC000072 | reverse complement strand
GCAGATTTGTTGGAGTCTTTGAGACTACTACGATTCTGAATATTTCTACGGAGGGTACCTAGCCCCAAATTCTGAGTGGCAGCTTCGAATTGCGATTGTGGTTTGTTTTCGACCATGTTCTGGACATTCTGAATGTGTTGAAGATTGGATGCAGGTGATCTTGGTGGTAAACTCGGTGATGTTGGTGAGGCCAGTGGTGACTTTGAGCTTGTGCGAGGTGGTGGAGGCGGTGGCACACGCTTAGATGATATATGCTGAAGAAGATCAGCATTTCGTTCGGGCAAAGGTGGTTTCCCACTTTGTTTTCCCTCGCCTTGGCCTCGTTGGAGAGGTTGAATTGGAGGACTGTTATCAGTGTCCGAGCCACTCGGGTACGAATGCAAACGACGTAGACTTCCGGTGGCAGTGCTCACCGTGAGTGTTTGCGTAGGCAGAAGAGTTGCAGAGTCCATACTGCCTTTGCGGCCAATTTCATGCATGCTCGGAGGGTGGTGATGAGATGGCTGGATGCCCTTGATTGGAAGCGACGGCGGGTCGGAATCTGGTGGATAGGACACCTGGGGTATTTGGGTGTTCACCGTGTGGGGTTTGGAGAACGTCTGCAGCTCATCTAACAAAGCGTCGAGTGCGTTCTCCGGACGCTGGTGACAGTCGGAGGCGTTGGTGGTGTCTCCCCCGATGCCGAGCGACCCCACACGTGGGCTGGCAATGGGCTGCACAGAAAACAAAATTAGTTATCACATCTTCAAAGGTTCTATCCAGCTAGATCATTAACAAAACTATGACCAATTATAAACTTCAATTTTCACTAGCGCGAACATTTTCCAATTAGTTCTTACACGTAACAGAAAACTTCCAATAGCATTTCCATTCAATTCATTTAACAAAAGATAATTTCAACCAAGGGCAGAAATTAACAAATAAATTAATCAAATATAATAACAAAGAAAACCATTACCTTGTTTAAAAGAAATTATAAAACAGTAAAAAGTTAATTCACTCAACTACTGGTTAAGTTGTCAGTCTGAAACAAGTACGCAACGTTTGTACAAAATCAAAATACAAAAATAAAAATAAGTAAATTAAAATATTATTAATTATTCAAGTTTACACAACGTACAAATTATAAAAATGCGCTAGCTGCTGCATTCCACATTCTTCTAGCAGAAACAAATTTGCAAATTTGTTTGTTTACAAATATTGTTACATACATTTCTGCGTTTCTTCATGCCTATCATTAGTACGTACATTTTTGATGCAGCATGCGTGAATAGATTAGAAAAGACCACATAAAAATCGACATCACAATAGACAGATTTTTATTAGTCATGATACCATGTTTCTAGTCTGCATTTTTTATTATCAGTAGCGCAACTTTAATTTAATATATTTCATATTACTTTCGCTTGAATTGATTCCAAATTGCATTCCACAACTCGAGTGGAAAACAACTTAAGGAATCTATGATGAAAGTAAAATAGAAGTAAACGTTTAACTTCGTCTTCTGGAATATGTTTAATAACTACATTCTTGCATACCTAATTTTTTATTTGTAGTATTATGTTAACAATAAAATTATTGAATATATTTGAATGTTTGTAATGAGTGCGCTACCGATATGATTTATTTTCATGCACGACAATTACACGACAATGAAAATATTAAAAAACAAAATAGAATTGCCACATAGAATAGCCACAGAAGAAAGAAATAAACAAAGTAAGAAATTAGAAAGAAGGATAAGTCGTCCAAATACAAAAACAGAATTACATCCTTCCCTTATAGTAAGGTCAATATATAATAAGAGTGATCAATATCGACAAACCGAAAACTTTCAATAATAATAATCCAATTACTACTAATAATACAGTACCCTCAAAGTTACCCATTTAGAAAAACAAAACAAAATTTAAAATTTCCAATTACTTTAGCCAATTAATGAAATAAGAATAAGTATTATTATTATAAATTAATAAATCATATCTAGTCTACGCAAAAAGCAATAATATTCTCAAAAACTACTTTTGGTTAACAGAAAAGACAAAACCAAGCTCAAACCAAATATATACAACGATAAGATTGACTTTAAATAGAAACAAATACAAAATTTATAAATTTTATATTAGAAATATCCAATCGAAACAAAGAATTCGAAATAATTTTAAATGAATCATGAATTAAAATTACAAACATAATAATGGCGAATATTAATGATAATTTGTTGCATAAAATTCATGGGTGTCGAGTGAGAATTTGCACAATAAAATTTGATGAAAATGCCAATTCAAAAGTTGCCAATTCGTACGCTACACATGTGTATCTTTATCAAATTTATGTTATTTACAAATTAGTAAATTTCAGTGAGAGGAAACAACTCGGTGGGTAATACAAATATTATACGATTGAACAAGAATAGTAGTAATCAGTTGATTGTTATTGTTGGTGAAAAATTTCAGTGCACAGTGCACAAAACGTGTGCAAATATTAAATATATAGAGAGGGGTGGTTTACAAAGTAGTGAACGGACATTGATATAGAATCACAAACACATTTCCAATGACACCTTACTATAGGGAAAAGAGGTCAGAGAACTTTTAAAATTCATAAAAGCAATCGAGCGATCTATTGGTTTTAATATTGGTTGCACTATCAAAGTGCTCATAAAACTTGGCGTTTAACATTCTTTCGATTTCATGAGATGCGTGAGAAAAGCATTCGTGGGAAAACCAATAGGTCACTTATGAGATCAGAAACCGTAGTAAAGTAGTAAGAAGATTCCAATAAAATTATCGTCAAGCCAAATTATGAAACGAACGAACGAAGTAATATATATAAACGCATGAATAATATTATAAACAGTTCATTATCAATATCAATCAATCAGTCAATCATGAATAAGTTGGTAATATTTATATATGTTAATATATATGTAATAATATATATATATAAAAGAAATATATGCAAGCTTGTTATAGATATGTATTGGAATTGAATTTACTCGTGAGCGGTTATCGCTTCCTTGAAGTTTGAACTCCATTTCCAGCCGTACTAGATGGACAAAATTAAAAAGAAATTTTGATCAAAATGCTGTTGTAATTGAGATGGCGATCGAGTAAGTAAACCTTGCTTCAAACACTTATTACAGAAACATTTGTACGATGAACACAAAGAAAATTAAAAGTACCACTTCGTAAATATTTTTTAAGAGGCATACACACAAATTTTTCACTCACATCGAAAAAGATTTGATTTGTTTCTTTTTGTTTGCTTTAATTTGCTTCTCAGATTATTTATTAGCACATCATCTATATAAATTAAGCATGCAAAGTTTATTTAGTTCTTGTTTATTTTTATTATTAATTTATTTAGTTTGTAGCTGTTGCAAATGACATGAGCATGAGGAAAATGTAAAATAATGCAGCGAATGATATCATGAAAGATGCAAGATGCGATAATGATTAAGATGCACTAAATAGTTGCAGTAATAAATAAAAACAAACAATTAAAAAGATGAATGAATAAATAAATAAAAAACTAAAATAAAAACATTGTAAAAGTGATGATTATTTAAAAAATAAAACTAAAGATAATGAAATGCATGTTTAATGAATGTGTGACAAATGTTGATAGGTAATCGAGAATAAATAGCTAAGGTAACATTGGAAATGCCAGTTTCATTCAGTTGCCCGAAGTACGAAGATACAAAGAATCAATTTAAGTTTTCATCTGTTGCGCAAATTTGAAAATACGAATAAATGAATTTCATGTTTCTTTTGTTTTTGTTTTATCCCACATCCAATTAGTCTATTGCCAATTATTTATAGAAACTATAGAGAATCAAGAACTCGTCACCATCAACTTGACCAATTTGTTGTTCGCTATTTGCGTGAATTGCATTAGTTTCCATGCAAGGATCAAAGCGATCATGTTATGTTTTGAGGAAAGATGACAAATGGAAATCTAAAGAAACTATTGTAATAGACTAGAGCCTATAGGATATTCAGGTGAAAACAATTAAATGAAAAGATTTCCTACCTTGCTATGTTGAGCTGATGTAGGAGTAATAGGTGTTGGTTCAGTTGGTGATAATCTACCATCTGCAGCAGTAGCAGAACATGGAAGGCGTTGTTCTTGGACACTTGCCAATCTAAAACAATAAACTGTTTATCTTCTTAATACATCTAGTGATAAATTATTACCTTTTTAGAGTCACAAGTGTGCCAGTGAGTTTTTTACATCGACGTAAAGCGCTTTCCAAACGTTCTGGTTCCTCTTTCAAAAACTTTTCTTCTCGAACAACTTTTTCCATTTCGGTGCTTAGCATTGATTTCATGCCGTCTTGTAACATTGGGAATCTAGTAAAAAAAAGTCAATTAGAAGATGTTATGGTGTATACACCAGAAAAGTGTTAATTGCACTTACCGTAATTTAAGGTCCGCCACAGTCTTCGAACTTTTACTTAAAATCAAAGCCATGTTTTCCACGTCTGACATGTTAACACGTGTTTTACGATTGATGACATTGCCTCTTAATTCTTCCACGGTAGATTCCAAATCTCCAAGATCAGTTTCCAATCTGATCATTTCCTGTTTGTAAAGATCTTCTTCTCGACTCAAACGAGTTCGTTCTTGATCCATTCCTAAAAGACATTAAAATTGCAAAATCAAAGTTCGCATATTTTGAATTAAACTAATACAGAATAGATTTTTTAATGTTACCTGCTTGCCAAACTTGTTCACCTCCAACCATTAACATAGCCCGTATTTTAATAAAAGTATCTCTAATGGTTTCCCTCACTGAATGTGCTTGAGCTTGCGACATCCTTCGCAAATTGCGCACTTCCGCTCGCAAATCCTTTGCCTTCTTTTGAAGTCCTCGTAATTGGTTGTACATTTCCGGTGTGAGTTGCAGATCTCGGTAAATATGTCGACCGTCATATTGGCCTGGAGATAATGATGCTGGTTTCGGTGGTGGTGCAGGTTTCAAACGATCACGTTCTATTACATCATAAAATTTAATTAGTAAATTATTACAAAGTTAGCACAGCTGTTTAATATATAAAGAAATTGGAAAACTATAGTAACCACTTATTAATAAGAAATAACAAGAATAGGAACAAACAAGAACAAGAGGTAAGATATAAAAAAATAATCAAAAACGAATTTAAATTCTCAAACATTTAAAGGCTTACCCTGTGAAGAGGTCCGAGGAAGAGTTGAAGACTTAATGGCAGGCTTGGTAGGTTTAGTATCCGCTACAGAAAGCAACCGTTTATAATCAAAAAACCGTTTTGTTAGTGTCAAAACAAAATCTCAATGATTGGATTTCATGCGTGGATAAATTTTATTTTCACGTCATGCTTATTGATATATTATAACAAAAAATAACAAAATCTTAATCTTACCTTAGAGCTATTAATTACACATATTCTATTTGAAATTACATGCTAATTGGAAATAATAGTTGTTAGTAATTACGTGCATATGATTTAAAACAATGTTGTAGTGCACTTGATGCAAAAAGGAAAACCAAAACCATTATTAACATAATCAAACTGTAACAATAAAGAAATTAGTTATTTTCCTACGTACATTCTGTTTGAAGCGTGTTATTACAACTAAAGAACCTGAACTGCTGTTAGAATTTTGACCAAACACTCACGCCTTTTACAAAATTACTTAAATAAAAACTTCAAAGATTTAGAAACTAAAAAGTAAAAATAGTACATGCAAGTCCTTCCCAGGGCAAAAAGGACATAAATCTACACACAACATTTCATCTCCTTTCTAACTTCCTACACTATTTACCTGAATGTTGAGGGCTGTGCTGTTTGGGTGAATTCATATCCGGCGGTTCGTCGCTGAATGAAACCGATTTCTCGAAGGAAACCGACTTGTCTAAAACATAATGCCAACCAAGATTAAAAACACTTCTTAAACTACCCACCTCGTCTTAAGTTTTATAAAGTAAATCAATTATCAAAGAAATAAGATGTCATGCCGTTTATCCAGTGGACGAATTTGGGGATGATGACCTGCGGATAAACATGCAAAACAGAACGAACGACATCGAATCAGGAGAACCAACGATTTATATTCAGATCATGCTGAACAACAATTGGAAAAACATCGAATAAGAGAGTAAGTATACAAGGGTTGTTGGAACTTCGAACACGAACAAAGAGTAACTTCTTCGACATGCCTAAAACTCCAAATGCCAACTTACGACAGCCACTTTTACCCAATTTGGGTGGTTTTGTCTCAGAACGCACGTAGGTGTCATCTGCCAACATATACATTAGATTATGTGTAATAACTGTCGAATTCCAATCTTCGCGAACGAATTTTGAATTAACAAAAAGAGGATTAACTAATGCTGAGTAAAAAATTGGCTAAAAATTTAAAAACAACATAGATGTCTAATTATATCCAGAACCAGAGTAGTAATTAATAATTTCAGCAAGTGTTAATTAAATTTTAAGTGCAAATTAAGTGAAATGCATGCTTTCCTCAGTGATTTTAGTGAAAATAAATAAAGAAAACTAATGAAGCAATACATTTTAATTTTCAATTTAGACTCCAATGTGTCTCATGTTCTCTTCATCGATTTCACAAAATAATTAGCTAATTATTCTTGTGTAATGAATGTTGTAGCCCTGATCACTTCAGGGGTTGTAACAAAAAGAACATGAGCACAATACACAGAGTGTTTGTTTATGTTGGGTGTTTGTTGTTTTTCTTGAAGGGTAACTTGGTTCCTTTTACAAACCTGAGAGAGTTTGCATCGAACTCGAAGTCGAGTTCATGTTCATGTCATAATCAAAATCATCCCCTGATGTAGATATGTAGAAAGAAGCGGAAGCACACATTGATCGGTGTGGCATTTTTCGTAAATTAACAAACAACAAACAGAAACAGAAGACTAAGAAAATGTAACAAGTACCATTAAACATTGCAAGAGCTTAAAATTTCAATTTTCATCAATCATTCCCAAAACAAAACTGATACTACTCGTAATAGATTTAAATTAAGCAGTAGCAGTTCTATTTCATTCACATTGAACGCTTAATCATGCGTTTTTTAACTCTAGCCTCATAAAATTCTTCTTGAAATTATCCAAATTAAAAAATTGCCATTTAAATTTATGTTTCTACAAGAAACTAAAAAAAAACTCCTAGAAAGAAAAAAACTTCGAGTGCAACCAACCAAACGTTAAAATCTACGCACGATGCTTGAAAAGTGTGAGTTAATTAGCGAAGTTAATAATTCACAAGCGTGTTGCACTACTAATTAAGCTCGACTCGTGTTGCACTGACTGGTTGTCTGCGTTTTTCATGATTATTTTCCCAATGTGCTGCAGATTGCGCGGATATACAAAATTCGTTTAGTTTTGTGAAACTCACCCCTATATGAATCGCGACCTGTCGAGGGCACTTGCAGAGTTGCAGGAGTCTGATGGGTGAGCGCCTTCTGTACCAGACCAGTTAAATTGGCCAATTGTCGTTCCATATGCTCCACACGAATTCTACAAAACAAAAAAGTCCTTTGAGTGTTGCATTATTTTCTTTTGTTGCGCTTTTCTCAAAAGGTAATTGAAAACCACAATTATTGAAAAAGTGATTTAAAAGTGTAGACAAAAAACAGTGTAGAAGAAAAAAGGAATTATTACCTAGTGGCATCATAAGGTGGTGCCGCAGGTGTGGAAAACTGTGTTCTTGGTGCTGGCCGGGGTCCTCCCGGTGGAGCAATTTTCACACCGTATATCGAATATTGATCGTCAATCAATTCGGTGTCGCTTTAAGATAAAAAATTGCAAAGAGTTTAAAACGTCAGGCAAAAAACAGTAAACACTTTTGCAATGAGGCGAATTAATGATGGCTTTCCACATGCAATAAATATGATAATTAGACTGCGATCAGCATCAACCTCAGTCGTGAATAAGCTCGTGGAGAAGAGAGAATAAATCTTGAAAACGTGACCAATTTGAAATTGAGATTTCATTAGCCGCTTCGAGTGCATAATAAACCAATGAATAAGTAATCATCCCTTGAGTAAATCCTACCTGACTTCTTCGTCGATCACGGGGGTGATTGAGCCTGATCGGGTACCATATTGACTGTAGTAAGCTTCTTCATAGCGTGAACCCCTTTCTGGTGATGACATGTATCCATCTATAACGAAACAAAAGAAAATTAGGAATTTGCATAAATAATTTGGAAAAAAATTAAATAAATCTAATTATATTTTTAAATTTTATTTATTTGGTTAAATTTTATATTAGTAAATAGGGGTGTGGTTAAGTTAATAAATATCAAACTGCTACTTTACATATAGATTTGAAGAGATTAAAAAGGAGTGTGTGTAGAATATTAATTAATTAATTAAGTGATTTGAGGAAACATTCCAAGGGTAAATCTAAGTTAAATTACTTTTAGAGATAAAATCGAAATTTTGATTATACACGAATGAAATCAATAAATCACGATAGAAATGTGGCGTTATAACTCGCAATTAATCAGTAGCCATTTGATTTGATTCATGTGGATACACGATACAATTGCTCACCAAGGGTGTTCCATTAATTTTTTTTAACGTTTGTTGACAGAACGTAACGCATTCCTGATTTACTGGCTTTTAAATCGCAATCGGTGATTACAAGCACTAGCTAATTGCTCGATACTTGAATCGTTTACAATTAAGAGATTTCGATTTCAACGTTGATTTAATTTCACATTCAGCTCGACACGAAAGTTACATTTATAAATAATAATGAAGCAATAACATATTTCATTTTTGACAGGTAATAGGAAGAAATAAGTTGTAATGAAGAAAGGCAAGCATGCTCGAACTTTCTTTATATGATTTTTATCCGTTCGTCGCGAATGTGGAACTTTTACGACGTGCTCACGACTGTGAAAACATTTAAATTCGCATTTGGTTATATTTATTTCATTATCGTTTGAAATTTATTCATTACATCGGTTTCCTGTCGAGATATGATACACTCAAGATGGACTTTGTTTCCAAAGAAGACTTTATTAACTACCTTTTCTTCCCGTTTCCTTGCAATTTATTTCTTCAAATACTTAACTTTGCTATTACTTTTCTTTATTACCTAGAGAATGTTTCAATGAACCGATTTATATAGGAAGTTGTTATTTCTAAGAGAGTACTTTGTCTTATTTTCTAAATTACGCTTAACAAAAATCCTCTGTTAGTCAAAATTAGTAACTGGTGCTTTTCAAATTGCTAAAAATATTATTGTTTTGGAATGTCGAAAGAAAGAGACAGTGAATGTGAAACCGACCTGGTATATTATAGAGGGAGTTGTTTGGCCTTTGGACAAATTGGGCAAAGCGATCGGGAGCGGCAGCGCGCGCCCCAACACCCCCATCCGTACCGGAACGAGCTGTACCACTAGAATACGCACGTTGCGGTTTCGGGGGCGCACCTTGCAGAAACAAACGAAAGTTGTTGTTTTCTCAGAACAGCACATACACAACATGTGAATTATTATTACAACAATCATGAGAAGTGATTACAGTTGGTGCTAAACTTAAATTTTAACAAGTGCACGGAAACAGGCAACGAAATTTGCAACAAAAATTAAATTTCATAATGATACAGGTGCAATTTCAATCAAACTCCACTCGTGTTTTATTCACGTTGCGAGTCATGTGAAACTTTTTTAACAGAACATGCAACTGACAGTTAGATTTGGAGTTTTTGTAATTAAATATTTCGAGCAAAAAATAAAAGGAAAAACTGAATTGTAATGCAAATATCAAGCAGAAAAAATATTGTGATTGAATAAATTTCATTTTAAATTTAAATTTAATGGAGATTTTTTAATTGACCAATTTTATTCTATAGATTTCAACTGAAATTTTTTGTTGGCAAGTCCTAAATAAATAATACAAGGTCCTGTGAAATTTGAAATATCATAGCTGTCTTTGCATGTTATAACTTTGAGTAAGTTGGACTCAAATTCGTTTCCATAGAAACTGCCCCGAGATTAATCTTTGTTGAAAAGATTCAAGAGTAGATAGTGTTGAATTATTTACCTGTCGGAAGGGTTTTCATACGGTCCTGAGGTAAATTGCCTACGGCCGGTGAATATGCTCGGAGAAGTCCTGCTCGAGGAAGACTTGCCGTCGATCCAATATAGTAAGGAGCACCTTTTGCACTTCCCTAAAATACAAAAAATCAAAATTGTTATTTACTTAAGCAAGAGACACGTAAAAAGTTTAAGTTTTCGCATTTCAATGTTGTCATTCTTCCTAACAATAAAACTTGGTTCTGAGTTAAGAGTATTCCCCATCTTGTTATCCTTTGAAAAGGATAAAATCGACAAAAGCAATAAATGTCATCCAAACCTTCCGACTTGAAAGACACACGTTCCAACTTGAACATACTCAAAGTTCACATTTTATAATGCCTTCTAGAGGATAAACAAACAATGGAAAACTATAAAAGATTTTCTTGCGTTGGAAAATAAAAAATAATCAGCATGGTAGATATAAAAAAAGTAAAAATTATATAAAATGTCAATAGTATTTGGAATTTTCGATTGTAAGAATTTTCTAAGAATTCTGTAGAAAGGAAACGATTGGCACAGCATTTTTTTGTTAGTTTTTCCAGCGGGGGAACTCCAGCTAGCTTTTCTTTAGTTGCAACGTTGGCAAAGACTAAGTGCAAGGACTGCACAAAGTATTCCAACGCAATTTATTTCCTAGTAAAAACTACATGAGTGGAAAACGAAACGAGTTTAATTCAATTTCACGATACTCTTCCATTACATAACGTGTTTGTTGCTTTTTAAAGTGAAATATTAAAATATTAAATTCTAGTGCCTTACGATAACACATCATTCTACTTTATATTAAAATTATGTGCATAATTTACACGTAATTAAACAAATTACTGAGGTAATTACCATGCTACACGAAAGAAAAAAATGAAAGAAGAAAATAAGAACTAGGTAATTTTTCCAATTTTTAATTTCCAGTCTGTTGATGCAAATCAAATTTAAACTTCATAAAATTACATTTCCAAACAATTTACGGTGTATAATTACGCTGCATTCGCATTTATGTTTACGTTGTGTTTTCACTTCATCACAGCCGCAGGACGCAAGTTGGAAAATTGAATTCGAGACATTTATTGCATTCCAAGAATTCGAAAATTTCATTTTCGCTGTGGTGTTTACAGTGAAGGGAACAAACATATGGTTGATGTTTAGCGAAATGCAGTAGGACTAGGTATCAACAACATTATAAAAAAGAAAAAGAAAAAGATAAAAAGAAGAAAATTGCAGTTACTTACTCTTGAGGAAACCAACCAAGATTGAAATAGATAAATTTACTTTAGGTTACTGGGAAAAAGATCGCAAATGTTGAAAATGAATTAAAACTAATAACAGTCGTTAGATATGAGTTAATGGGACAAATACCACATGCTTGAATGTTTAACCTACTTGAGTCGTTAAATAATAATTTCTTGAATACTTTTGTAATTTGTTTCTCTTGTTCTTACTGTTGTTTGTGCTTTGTTTGAATAGTTTAGTTATTCTAATTATTCTAAATGCAAAAATGCTTAAGAAAATTGTATGCATGTTGCTACAATTCATTAAGAATGAAAATTTAAATGAAACAAAAGTAAACTAGTACAAGAAAAATAATTATTGGTTTGTAATTAACCTAAATATATAAAAAACATTAAAAAGTCCTTAAAATCCTGACATAATTTAAATTTATAAAAAATCAAACAAGAAAAAGAAAATTGAAAATTTCAACTCAAGCTCAAGTTTAAAGAGACTCAGTCAAGATATAAAGATACAGTAACAGCAAAGGAAGGAGAGGCATACCATGGAGTACCACGTAATTGGATAAACAACATTCCAGTTCCGGTGCTTCTTTTAATCATAACTAAAAAGACTGCCGTGCATCGACGATCACGACGCCACAGAAAGAAATACTATCAACATTCGCTTTAAGAACAAACAGAAAGATGTGTGAGTGGAAGCGCCGCGACGCCGAAGAATAGCAGCGAATTAAGTTTGTATAAACACAATGATTTCGGAGACGCCGTGCTGAATTTTAATTTTTTGTTCTGGAATCCAACTTTCCCAGCGTGCATGTGATAAGAGCGAAAATTGAATAGACAAGTAGCTACCAAGTACCGACACAATACCGGTTTTATCTCGACTGTGATTTTTTGTGAAAGGAAAATAAAAACGTGAGAAATGTTGGAAATTTTAAAATTTTGAAAGGAAAGAAAAAAATTGAATTTCCTTTGTGGAAATTCAAATAAGAAGTCGTAAGTAAACTTTAGTCAATAAAATGGTAAAGAGCTAAAAGTTATTTAATTAAAACAGTTATAATCAACACCATATCAAATTCTAATTAATTAAAACAAAGCTTTATGATTTAATAAAATTAGAAGAGACAGAAACAACACACATCTAATTAAACAAATCCCGTTACATTTATTAAGAATGTTTTTGTTTCGTTAGCATTGGTCGAATTCGGAATTGGACTCTATCTAAACAAAACCAAAACAAAAAAAAAACATTGCAATTCATCGAGCATGATGGAATTAATTACGCGCGCAAAATTAATGATACACTTGCTACTGCTGTTCGTAATCACTCAATGTGGTAACAATCTAATGATGGGCACGAATGCTGGCGAGATACGAAGGAATTACCTCTCGCCCTACGATACCATTAATAAAGTTTCCCTGACGCAAAAAGGCTACATCCAGGTAAGAAGTCCTTCCTTTTGCTTCTCGCACTTTTTTTTTACAAACAAAAAATCATTCGCAAGAATAAATTTGTAAAATTCAATCATTAATTCTTTTTTCTGTTATCAGTTCTTGAAATATGTAGTGGATGTACCAGCATTAAGCGAATTCACATTCTGCCTTTGGATGCGTAGCGATAACTTAAACTTTTCGCATCCGTTGTTTTCATACTCAAGTG
Source organism: Falagria sp. GC000072 (assembly GCA_030556245.1). Lineage (NCBI taxonomy): Eukaryota > Metazoa > Arthropoda > Insecta > Coleoptera > Staphylinidae > Falagria > Falagria sp. GC000072. The sequence continues at coordinate 329 of JASKGN010019858.1, read as the reverse complement.
AGTATTTGAGTTAATGACAATTTAAAGGAAGACCGAGAAAAATGACACACTATAACCATTTATTAAATACACAAGTCGACCACAAACAACAACAACAACGATGATGTACAAGTGAAGTAAGAACTAAGTGCGCACACGTAACGAGATCATTAGGTCAATTCCGGTCTTCCTCTTCTTCTGTATCTCAGTATAGTAATCAAAACTGTACAAAAATTAATAACAACCAGGAAGAACCTAAATGGAATTTAATTTTTATTTTTTAGGAGATGAACGTGATAGACTTATCAGAGTTTGGATAAGTGATAAAGGGAAATACGTCAATATGGCAA
>JASKGN010019832.1:0-17016 GCA_030556245.1 Falagria sp. GC000072 | reverse complement strand
TGTCTCGTCATAACGATGTTGTTTATCCTCATTTTTCCATGAGCTTACTTGTATATGTGGCGGTGGTAGAAAACTACGTAAGGATTGAATCAACTGAATTGTATCCATTAAAGCTGTAACAGACAAAAGTAAAATTTATTAAATGAAATATCAAGAATAATCTAAGAATAATAACGTGACTAAATTTATCAACTGGTCACGTAGACATTTCACATTTTGGAAAGCTTTGTATATTTAGGTTAAAACAAAACAAAATCTTACTTTTCTGTAATGCTTCAGATTGCTTCCCATAAGGTTTACACATTGCTGGTCTAACATAAGTTTTCATTCTTGCCATGTTCTTCATAACTTCAGCAAAAGCCCGAACAATCTTTTCTTGACCACCATCAGCCCTTTGTTTTTCTTCACTACTACTACTATTAGCCCAAGCTCCATTATGCAATGCTAACAAGTCTTTATTTGAAGATGATAGTCCCTCCAAACTATCAAGATTTGCCCTCAAAAAGTCAGTGAGTTTATGTTCAAGTGGCATTTCAAAATGTGACTTTTGACTTTTAGTATGCTCTAATTGATGTTGAGCTTGTTGTTGCTGCTGTTGTTGTTGCTGAGCCTGTTGTTGTATTAACTGCTCCCGTTGCTTCTGCAAATTAGCATTCAGTTTTTCCATATTTTGTTGAACCATAGCTCTACTTTGTTGCTGTTGTTGTTGCATTAGTACTGCTTGAATTTGTTGCTGACTTGGAGCAACTGATTTGGGTCTTTCCATCATTGTTGGAGCTTTGGCAGCTTCCATATTTGCTTGCCCTGTTAGATCAACAGCATTAAGACCCAAATGAGATCCTAGATTAGGAGGAATGGGCATGGGAAATTCGGCGTTAAAATTAGCGTTGCGTAAAGAATTGTCAGTGGAACTGCTTTGTGATTCTGGTGGAATAAAATTTGGATTTCCTGCAGCTAAGTGTTGGAAAGTCTTTTGTGTTAGTTCCATTTGATTTTTGTAAAAACGACAAGCTGGATTTGGACAATTCTGTACCACTTCTAAAATAAACTCTTTGTCCATGCCAAATTGATCTCTACCTATTGTATATGAATCCATAACAGCTCTTGCTGTTGCTTCCACTCCGAGATGTAAACCATGTGGACCATTCATATGTTTTAGCATAACTGCATTCGCAAAATGCTCATATGGGAGAATTATTTTTCCATTTTCTCTTAATATTAATCTTCCTTGAGAATCCAGTGCAACTCTACTGGCCATCATTCTAGAAATAATTGAAATAACATTATAGAAGAATAATTTACTTAAATAAATTATAATTGTAAGTATGTTTATCATATAAGATCAAAGCTTCTAAATTTCATTAAGCGAAAGCTACATAAAGCTCTCAAGCCTTCCAATCTCGGATTCTAATCATTTAAAACATATAATAAGCAAATAATAAATAAATAAAAACTTACTGTAAATAAGCAGCACTGGGTAACATAGAAGACTCCTTTAATTCAGTGAAACATTGCAGTAATTCAACAGAAGGATTCCACCCTTTATTCTGTAGATATAATTGTAGTAACATGTAGATTTTTTCAGTCACATAATTCTGTGCAGAATAAGCCATGCTAGTGGTAGCGGGCATTTCGCTGACCGAGGTCTGCTGAATGCCCTTTGCTAGCACGTTCTTCATCGTCTCGGCGAGATCCATTTTTTTCATTTGGAAGCTGTTTTAACCGGCTTACGATAAATTACTGTTCTATTAGATATTAGTGCATTGGAATGGACGCCTAAAATGAAACGTTATGTGTAGTTTGTTACCTATTTCACAAAAATTATTCGCAATTGTATTTAACGACGTGTGTGTGTCAAATTATTGATATCTAGCAACCATTACATGATAGATGCGATTCATTTAATTACCATTTATAATGAGTCCTTCCTGCAAACGCACATCACACTCATATCACAGACGGCGGGCGGGCACTGCTACAGGCACATAATCACAGCTTCCCTAGGCACCGAATACATGTATGATTATTGTGTACATGTTACTTGCGGCTGCTTGCGGCGATGCAAACGGAGCTTTTGTATGCGAAATTAGTTGATTTTGCATCCGCATTTAGCGCCATATGCAATTTCATCTACATATAAGACAAAAATATTTAAATTTGCATAAGAACCATAAGAACACATAAGAACCAAAAAGAACGCATAAGACTGATAGGAACTAATAAGAACACATAAGAAACAATAAGAACACGTCGGAACCAATAAGAACACAAAACAATGCATAAGAACACATAAGATCAGAAGAATAATTAGAATTTATGTGCTATTCTTATAAGGCACTGTCCACCGACTATTATCAACCAAAATTCCAACAATATTATTTCTATGGCGATGAATGCTGTGTGACCATCCAACAATAATATTTCTATGGTGATGTGTGACCATCACTGACTGCTGCCTAATATTAGTAGGAAATTTATATTAAATTCAAATAAAACATATTTGTAGAATTGTATTCAAGTTTATGCTTATAAAGTGATTTTTATTTAAATCATAACAATGTAATTCAAAAATATAATCAGAAACAATAAGAAATAAACATGCTGTATGCGAAAAATAGGATAATGGTCGATTTCACCCATGGTTTATTTATATTTTATATGGGTTTATTTTACCCTGGTAATGCCTGGTAACAAACCTGTCTCCCAAATAAAAACATTCCATTAACCTTACATTACAAATAATTCTTAATAAACATTACACCAAAAGTTTAAGAATTAAATACTTATTTGTATTATAATAATAGTGTTGTGTTTAAGTTACTATACATTGTACATCAAGATGAAGCTAGTAAGTATCAATGTATTTATACAAAGATATTTTATTTTATACATAATTGTATTTTTAGTATTGTTTAAGCAATGATCCAAATAAACCATGCCATATATTAACATTTAATGAAGTAACAATAATGTTAGACTGTGGATTATCGCTGCAATCAGTGCTTAATTTCTTACCATTGTCATTTGTTCCATCAAATCGATTGTTAAATTTGCCTACATGGATGCCACAAGATGTAACAGATCCAGATTTAGAAGGAGTAAGTTAAAAATTTATTAGTAAATACATAAATATATAATTCATATTTTATTAGGAGTTAAAAGAAAATTGCGAAAGAGTATTTGTTGACTCTCCACCTGAATTTTGTCCTCCATTAGATAAGTTGATTGATTTTGAGCAAGTTGATGTAATATTGATATCAAATTATCTTTGTATGATGGCATTACCTTTCATCACTGAAGGGACAGGTTTTCAAGGAAGAGTATATGCTACAGAACCAACTTTACAAATTGGACGGTAAACTATATTAATAAAATTAAATATTGTTTAATTCACATGCTAATTTATGTTTTTAGACTTTTGTTAGAGGAACTTGTTCTTTATATTGAGCAATGCCCCAAAGCAGGATTTGCTAGTCAATGGAAAAATTTTGTTCATCAATTGCCTTATCCATTGAGTGATTCTTTCAAACCAAAGTCATGGAAGCAAATTTATTCAATGAATAATGTAAATGCAAGTTTGGCTCATATTCAAATGGTGGGATACAATGAGAAAATAGTATGTAATTTAACTTTTTAGTTTATAATATTTGTTCTTACAAATTATAATTTCAGAACATCTTTGGGGATTTGCAAGTAATACCAGCAAGTTCTGGCTTTTGCTTAGGTTCATGTAATTGGATAATAAGTTCATTCTTTGAAAAAATTGTATATCTTAGTGGATCCAGCACATTGACTACACATCCTCGACCAATGGATCATCTTTCATTGAAGAATGCTGATGTATTAATAATGACTGACTTAACTCAAACTCCAATTAGTAATCCAGATAGTATGCTTGGTGTTTTATGTGTTGTTGTGGGTTAGTAGGAAATATCAAAAGTTTTTAGTGTTTATTTGAATATTTTGTGTAATTATTTAATAAATTTTTTAGGATTAACTCTTCGAGGAGGTGGAAATGTTTTAATACCTTGCTATCCAACAGGAGTAGTTTATGATTTATTTGAATGTTTGTCAGCTAAAATGAGTGATTTGGGTGTAGCAAATTGCCCAATGTTTTTTGTATCTCCTGTAGCTGATATGTCTTTGGCATATTCAAATATTTTAGCAGAATGGTTATCTTCCCAAAAACAAGGAAAAGTTTATTTAGCTGAGGATCCTTTTCCACATGGAACATTAGTTAAAAATTCAAAGTTGAAGCATTTCAAACACATTTATTCTGAAGGATTCAGTACTGATTTTCAAGAGGTAGTAAAAAAATTTTTAATTATTTTTATATAATATATTTTTTGTTCTTGTTCTAGCCATGTGTTGTATTTTGTGGCCATCCAAGTTTGAGATTTGGTGATGTTGTACAATTTATAGAAATGTGGGGAAATAATCCACGTAATTGTATAATATTTACAGGTGTGTATTGAAAAGAAGAATAATTTTGATCACATGAACTTTAAACATTCCCGAATGCTCGATATTATAAAATAATAATTTCTTTTTAAATTTTAGAACCAGATTTTGATTACATAGATGCTTTAGCACCATATCAACCCTTACAAATGAAAGTAGCACATTGTGCTATTGATACATCCTTAAATTTTACTCAGGCTAATAAATTGATAAAAGAATTAAAACCAACAAATTTAGTTGTGCCTGAATGTTATACACAACCACCTTCAAGTGCACCAAATCTCACCGAATTAGTGATTGAGAATGCACCAGATCGTAATTTAATTTCTTACAAATGGGGCGAGGTATGTTTGCACATTTTAATTGTAATATGCTTGAAAATTAATGTGTTTGATATTTATTAGGTAATAAATTTACCTATTAAACGCTTGAAGAGCAGACTTGTAATGGATGAGGAGTTTGCGGAAAATGTTCATCCAGTTGATATAAAACCTGGCCTTAAATTAGCCACCATCACTGGTGGTTTCAACGCTAAAGATAAGATATGTGAAATCAAATCACTTGATTATACACCTATGCCTGTAAAAAATGAATATGGATCCTTAGATCCTAATGATTTACTTAGTCGCCTCCATCAAGCAGGAATGAAAGATGCCACTCTTGAGAAAATTGGTTCTGATTATACAATTCATTTGGTAATTATGACTTTATAGCATTTAATTTATATTGTGAGTAATTTGATTAATTTTTAGCAAGAGCAAGACGTTCTTATCCAATTGAGTGACAATAGTACACATATTGTGTGTAGTGATGAACAACTAAGAATTAAATTACGAAAAATACTTCTTGAGTGTCTGAAGCATTTTTAATTTCTTAAATCTTTATTAGAATAGTAAATTTGTATTTTATATTGTATTAAAATATTTTTTAAAAAAATATTTATATATATGTACAAATAATTAATTTCAATTGAAGACTTCAAGAGATTTGTTAGTATTTTACTTGGTAATTTCAAATTTGAATTTTAAAATTTTATGAAAAAATTTAATTGAATTTGAAAAGGCGACTTCTATCTATTTTAAGATAACAAAAATTGGTAGAAATTTAAATCGGCAATACATAAAATTAAATGTTTTGATCTTCCCACTTGGTATATACCATAAAGATGTTACATATTAATGATTTTTTTTCAATCAAGAATCATTATCAATTTTATTAGTTAAGCGCTATTGTTGAAAAACTGAAATTTGTACATAAATATTTGGTAACTAAACAATTTTAACCTCACTGAAAAACACATGAATCCACATGAGTTGCACTGAATTACATCGAAACTGTTAAGTATTTTTTAATAACAAATTCAAACAAAAAATGGTTGAAAGTGATACTGAAGAAGCAGTAAATAGCAATGAACCAGTAGACAATGCTTGGGAATTAAAAGTTCCTGCATTTAAACCAGAACATAATCCACATGGCCTTCTTGAAGAAAGCAGCTTTGCTACTTTATTTCCTCAATATCGTGAACAATATCTTCGTCAAGTATGGCCTCTTGTTCAAAAAACATTGAATGAATATCATATTAAAGCAGAATTAGATGTTGTCGAAGGAAGTATGACTGTACGTACAACCAGAAAAACATGGGATCCATATATTATAATTAAAGCAAGAGATGTGATTAAGTTACTTTCACGTAGTGTACCATTTGAACAAGCAAAGCGTGTGCTACAAGATGATGTCTTTTGTGACATAATTAAAATTGGTACAATCACTCGAAATAGAGAAAAATTTGTTAAAAGAAGACAAAGATTAATTGGTCCAAATGGTTGCACCTTAAAATCGATAGAATTATTGACAAATTGTTATGTTCTTGTTCAAGGACAGACAGTGTCTGCTTTAGGTCCATATAAAGGTTTACAACAAGTGAGAAAGATTGTTGAAGAAACCCTGAAAAATGTGCATCCAATATACAATATAAAAGCTTTGATGATAAAAAGAGAACTTGCAAAAGATCCAAAGTTGAAAAATGAAAATTGGGAGCGTTTTTTACCTAAATTTGTTAATAAGAATATTAGCAAACGTAAACAGCCTAAAAAGAAAAAAGGGAAGGGTGCTTATACACCCTTTCCACCACCACAACCAGAGAGCAAGGTTTGTTTTAATGATATTGTTTTAATTTCATACTTGAATTATATTTATTTTGAAATTTTTTATTATAGATTGATATACAATTGGCTACTGGGGAATATTTTCTATCAAATGAGCAAAAGCAAACACAGAAACACAAAGAACGTGATGAGAAACAACAAGAAGCTGCAAAACGTCGCGATGAGAGAAGGGCAGAAGTATTTGTACCACCCACTGAAGATATGCCATCTAAAAAGTTGAAAGTAAATAGTAATACTAGCAATGATGTTGATATTGTTGCTTTGAAAACTAAAGTGAAAAATGCACAAAAGAAAAAACAAAAAGGGCTTTAGAATAATATTGCAAATATACATGTATTTATCTTATTTTATATGTGCCTATGAAATAAGTGTTTAAATTATGCGTTATTGTCGTGTATATAAGCATAATATAAACATTGATTAAAGGACCAAACTTAATTAAGTTTGTTTAAAAATACATCTGAAATTATTTTGTATTTTTACCTTTTTCGAATTTAACATGACAATTTCCTATACCAAACTCGCCAAGAAAAATTTGAGAACGCGCACGCACACATATGCAAAGTTACCCTTAAATTTTAAAAATTCATATCTCGGAAACTACCTTTAGTTTGCAAAGGGCCTAACCGATTGAAACCAAATTTGGAGAGTATACAGAGAAAAATATGGCGGACGTATTTACAAAGGTGCTAAATTTTTAAAAGGGACCATTTCTTAATTATTCACAAAAAAAAAAAAAACTTTTTTACTAATTAATTTCATATAATCACTACTAATTAGTCTTTTAAGAAAATTAAAACCCTCGTAACTTGATTCAGCGTAGTTTTTACTGGTACTTCTTCTGAAGATCTCAATAGCTGATTGGGGACACCATTTTATTAAATTTATTTAAAATGTTTATTAATAATACTAGTTACAATAAGTAATTATTCTTTCACATTTCATGGAATTTTTTGGACACTCACATCAAATACTCCTGAATGCTTGCACATTTACAATAGGTCTCTGTTCAATCTTTAACTAACAGAAATGCACAATTACATAGTGTACATTACATATCAGAAAATTAACAATATGAAACATAAAATAAACGAACAATAATTCAATCTTGAAGTATAACTCATAAATACATTGCTAAATGGGCGTTAATAATAATAATTAATATTTATATGACAATTTTTACAATTACAAAAGACGAAATATTGTGCATTATTTTCAAATAACGCAATGAAGTTTATTTAGAGTATAAAATTCGCTTGGAACGAGTCTTAAATGTATTCACTTATTCGACTTTAGAAGTCATATCGTATAATATACAACGACAGTTACAAAGTGTAACAAAAATATTGATCTATACATCTTTTCTTTGTTACACATTGCACAATGACACATAAAACTTTTTTTTCCATTTTCATATTTTCTGTAATAATAATTTTGTCTCATAAATATGCTAAATCTCCACTTCGCATTGAGTTTAGAAACTTGGTTTCTAAAAACAAACATCCCTTCAGTTTCAATGTTTTCCTTATAAAATCTCATATTGTAATCAACTAGTCTAAGAGCATCTTCACGCTTCAATGTCAGTCGAACATATTATGTGATATATTACTCATAACAATTGCTGCTTCATTATTATTAATTATCTTTAATATTAGAAAATTATTGCGCATCAACAATTTCTTAGTAACATTCTGGTTGCTTCCTTATTTGGCAAAAATGTTGCTTATAATTGTACATTTTCTTCCTATGTTAAAGACCCATACAGATTATTCCAACGCAAAAATTTAGAATCGTTTCATGCCATTTTATAGATTTTATACCTTTCTGTAAAACATTAATACAAAGTGTTTTTTTTTTCAATTTCGTTTGATGAACAAATGTGTTCAATTGTTTTCTTAATAAAAACAAAACTTATAAAATAATTGACTTTATAAATGAATTTAACAAAACAGATTATTTATAATCTAATAGTATTCAGTTTTGTATCTGTTCAGTAATTGCTTATAATTGGAATTAATAAAAATTACTGGCCATTAAATGCTCATAAGTTCATTTTAATATTTTCAAGTTTACATCCTGGTATATTATCTACAAAAATAACCAATTAGTTCAATGACGGTGAACCCTTTTTCCATATGGAAAATTATACTATGCATTTATCAGAATTATGTTAACATAGAGACAATGTTTTACATGCAAGCTATAAAAATAAAACATATAAAGATGAGTGTACCAAAACCATGATATTATAAGTTCACCGTCATTGAATTAGTTACTTTTTTATTAATTTAATTTAGCTGAGTTTTTATATAAAATTTCAACATCTTTTATAAAATTTACAAAATTTCCAATAATTTGGCCTAAAATTTGTGCTTATTTAGATTTTTGTCATTGCATTTGTCGTTAATATTTATTTATCATAAAATTTTAATGGAATATTTAAACATTGATTGATTCGCATTACTTTTGATTTTGCCAATTCCCAAAACATCAATTGTATTTTGTGCCAACAAGATGATATCAATGCAAATGTCACTAAACAGTGTTTACAATAGAATGAAAACAAAAGTTTCGATGTATTACAGTGTGATTGAATAACTGACTAAGAGATCGCTTCTTGTTCATAAAACTGAATGCAAATGCAGCAAGTATATAGATATAATCAGACTTCCTCAAGTATTTAAAATATGGCTGTTTAGAGACAATTTGTCATTGATATCAACGATGAGACTCAAAGCAATGAGAGTATACCTTTTTTTAATTATTAAGAAAAATGATAAAATAAATAATTAGAAGCTAAATTATTACTGTCTGTCTCTCTCTTCTAAATATCGTACAATAATGAACAAGCCTATCATTGTATTAATTTCTTAAAATTACCCATATTATACAAATATAATAATAATACTTTAATAATATTCTTTTACTATGTTTCATCCATTTTATATTAAGTGTATATATGATAAATATAAATAAGATGTATTTGTTTTGTTTCTACGTAATTTGAAAAAAATATTAAAATTATTCGTTTATATCTCCACACTACAGAACTATCATTAAGATCGTTAGAATTTTGAAATAGTACAAAGTTTATTGCATTAGCTGATGTCTCAATTTAGTGTCCTTACTTATGTATACAGTTTACAGATATTTATATTTTGGTTTTAAAAGTATGTTGATTAGATACATGTTAAATAGATATTATCTCTTATTACTTATTCGTGAGATCCGCGCGCCGCAAACATCGAACATTTTTTACAGTACAATATTATAAATATATCTATAAATTTTACAATTATCATTTCATATCAATCATATTCATCTTCATTTCCCCAACATTGTTTATAAACCTTCTAGCATCAGCCATATACTCTTATACATATGCCGTTTATTTGTTAATCCTTATTATGTAATTATTATGTGCACAAGGCCCAAATTGCAAGTCGGCATGTTAGATATAAAAGATTTGCACTTGAAGAGGTACATATATTCTAAGTTTGGAGTTTTATGAATTGAGCACTTGAATAAAGAACATGCAAAATATATTTCCCTTTTATTTCCATTATTTAAATCAAGTGCAAATCATATATATCAACCGAATTGATATTTTTGGTGATTTAACATTATTAAGGTGGATCAAGGCACCTAATAGTTCCAAGGTCTTTAGTTTTATGTTTTTGCGATTTTTATTTTATTAACAAATTTTTTCTCTTCAAAAAAAATCTACCGCTAATAAAGCAATATTTTTGAAATAGTATTACGGTAACAAATATATAATGTCGATATAGCGGCAGAGGTTCGTAACATGTTCTCATATACATTTTAAGTATAAGTAATTTGTTTGGTTTGTATGTCTGATATATGTATAGAAAATTTATTTTCCTTTTGCATTTTTTTTTCAATTTTTATATGAATCTTTCATTTTGTATATTACATAATTCTACGATTGCAGTTATTTGATTACTGGACTAGGCTTACAGTCTATCAATAGTAGGCGTACATTGCTAATTCGTTTTGTTATTACTTGTTCTTTCCCCTGCTAAATAAGATTGAATGCACCAAAATAAGTCTCTCATGGTTTATTTGGCAAAGAGCCAACTTTGAGGTGAGAAACAAATTACTGGTTGCATGTTTTGTCAGTCACATTGATACCTGATAAAGATGTATGTATGTATGAATATCCTTAGATCAATCATTAATGTATTTTTGATCCATTTCAAAAATTAATCAATTGAAGTAAACCAAAAACATTTTTTTCATTACAAATCATATGTGATTAAGAAAATAAATGATTGAAAATAGGATATTAACATCATTCGTAATGAAAAATTTACTCGCCTACTCCCTCATTGTAATATGCAAATCAATTAATATTTTTTGTTTTCATATTTTATCAGTAACATTCTTAACAATTAACCTCTCAATTAGTAATTATTTTTTAAGTTTTCTCTTTTTTTCAAATATAATTTAATCAATTATTTATAAGAGGAACACGTTTCTTTGTTTGCATCTTATACAAGTTGGCAGTTCATAGTTAACATCATTTGTAATTAATTACTTAGTGTATTAGTTAATAACTTCATTAAGTTTTTAAAATGTTGAGAAGACACCATGATTGTGATATGATCGACTATTCGACTTTGTTATGATGTAGTGCTTATTCATATTACTCGCTAAATAATGGTAATAACAAAATTGCATAAAGATGATAATAAAAATAAAATTACTAAAATCGAAAACAATACCAAAAATGATTAAATAACATGACTCTTTCAAAAATACCGCTCGAACGAATGTTAGAACCAGTTATTTTGTTGTTTTGAAGCCACTGGAATGCCCCTAACGCTCATGCAGGTAATCTCATCTTTGATAAAATATAATAAAATTGAATATATCCGTCATTTAAAACAAAACGTAAATTGGACCCAATCGTAGATTTGCTGTTTTTTCGGTCAATAATCATTGTACATTCATTGTACAAAACCTTCATTAATATTTTGTTGTTTTGTTTCTTTCTCAATATGCCTTAATTTAATTATACTCATGATTAAGTCTTGGAATTTCTGTCACTGACAGACATATACAGCCGACGTGCGTTCGCAATTTGGTTTCTAGCTGAATTGCAGCTGTTTGTCTTTGTGCGAAACACCCGCGACATTTAAAAATATCATTTGTACTGTCGGCAAGAGAAAACGATGATACGCATACTACCTATCAATAATCAATAATGTTGAATTTACTAAAATTAATAATAAAATTTTACAAAATACTAAAAGAAATAATAACAAATTAATAACCCTTGGGTACACGCATCACCATTCTTTCAATTTTCAAACACACCCCGCTTATTAATTAAAGCTATTAATTAATCATAAAAATTGACTCAATGGCTGCGATTATTGATAAGAAGTATGGGAAACATCGGCAAACTTAACATATTATTTTATATATGTATAATTATCATTAGTGAATAGTTTTAAAGGTAATATAATATAGAATAATCAATAAATTAAAACGATCTAGAGAGAGCTTGCATTAATTTTCTTTTGGGACTTCGCCATCTATTGTTATACTAACTTGTGGTTTCGACGCTTCTGGAGACGAATATGATCCGGCGTTATCTCCATTCCCTTGATTTGACGATTCATCATAACCACTGTCAGAACTGCTGTCACTAAATGACTTCGTCGTCGTGTTATCCTTACTATTGTTAGTAAGTCCTGACTTGCATCGAAGACGTGCACTGCACGGTTTCAAGAAGCGATGATCAACCAAATACTCACCATAGCAGTTTTCAAATATGATTCCGCAACATATTTTGATTCTATATAAAAATAAAGTAATTAATTAATTGATTTGTTATCTTTGTTAACTCTACTTACTTCTTCCAAACTGCTAAGTCAACAAATTCACTGACAACTGGTGAATTTTCCCTTCGTTTTGCTTGAGATTTGTGACGTCTTGATGTGGTTGAAAGTGTGACATTCTCTTCACAATCGCTACCACCAGGGCTGTCAATCCGACTAGAAGCACCACTGTTGGCTGTCTCTGAGAGGAAGTCAATATCAACTTCCATTTCTACGTCTGGTGGTCCATCACTTTTATCGCTTACTGGACTATATTCACGTTCAAAGTGTTTTTTCTTCCTTCCCGGAGACTTACTGGGTGCTACATTTTCACCTTCTAACTGGGCCTTCTTATGCTTACTTTTAAATTTTGTCATTGATTTCATGCCAGGTCCAGCACGTGCATCCACTACCTGGAAATACGCAATAAAATTTTAATTTATATTTTTAAGATATTTTATTTTAAAAATTACATGATGCCAATTGCGTGTAGATCCAGGAGGAAGTTTCTTCCATCTTTTCACAAGTAAAACGCAAGCATTACAAATTTCTCCCTGACGTGGTGTCTTAAGATGGAAGCATTTTATAAAGTCGCTCTCGTACTTTTTGCTATCAGTAAACCTAGAACTGTGTTGAAAGAATTGTTAAAAATCATGTACATATTTTAAAATATTGTCTATTAAAATTTAAGGTTTTCGGTGATACTAACCTACTAGATTTTGCTTTACATATGCAACATCCTGTGGTGGATCTATACACTTTGGGCTTATGGAACGAAAACATGATGAATGTGCTTTAAGGGTAGCTACAGCTCACTAACTAAGCAAATCTGCAAATAAAGAAACATTTCATTCAATGGATACTAAAATGTAACAATGTAACAGACAAGAATTAAGGTACAATTTCAATATAAAATCTAGGTAAGGCTAGACATAAATTATGGCGTAAGGGCAGGTGGTATACTTAAGAGTAACCAGTCAAGGCTACAGTCAAGTTAAGGGACTACACCACCCTCCCAATTCAATTCTAGATACCAATCTAGTATTCTTTTATTCTTAAAGAATTCCACATCATAAAAATTTATATTTCAAGCCATAAAAAGTCCTGAAAATTAAGAAAAAAACATAAATATCTAACAACGCCTTAATAAATATTGCCAATTATTTGTTTCAAGTGCTAGAAACACATTAATTTGTGCATAGTTTGTTATTCCTGTTTGCATGCGTACAAAATGTACAGATAGATAAATACTTGGCGAAAACCTGATTGCACTCGGTCGGGCTACTTTCGTCTCACGCCGCAACAACAACAAACAAACAAGTCGACGCGCGATCTAAAAATAGCAATGGGTTCAGGCTTAGCAGCGTGTCTCTCACCTGTTGCTCGCGTGCTATGTGCATCGTCGCACGAATGAATGTCCCATGCGTGGGCGTCGCATTTCTCTTTTGTCCGAATGACTTGGTGGACGCACACATTCGCTGCACAATCCGCACGTCATCGATCTAGATTTCGGTGCTCTTTCCTGCAGACCACACTTCTTTTAGTTCGGGATACAGAATGAATGTTACATGTTTACCGGCCGGGAGAGTCGCCACTGACCGATGATGAGACGCGGAATGTCTCTGTATCTAAATATAACACCAACAACCGAGATAAACATGTTTGCTAACCGATCAGACTTGTTGCGATTCTTGTTGTTGCTTTCTTGCACATCTAACTCTTGCATTATTTTAATTGATAATTTTTAAATTTAATGCTACTCTGGATGTTTCGTTGTTATTTTTGCAATAATAAGCGTTGAAAATATTTGCAAGTAGCAAGTGTTATCATTTTAAACTTGAAGTTGACTTGATTGTAAACATAACAGATATCAAGTTTCATGGTTGAATTTGTTACTATAAATAAGTGCCATGCCACTTATATTTACCATCATAACTACTGTAATATAATTTGTTGTTTATAGTAGTTACCCTTGGGCCTTGATCAACTGATTTTTCTTAAACCTAGTGCCGTTCACTACAAAGTAATATGTACTTTAACGGAAAGCAATGTAAACATAACGTATTGCTTTGACAGGTGCATTTCTTTGAATTACCTGGATAAATTATAATTTACAAGGGGGCTTGCTTTGAAATTACTACAATGTCTATATAAACATTAACATGATTCAAGGTAGAAATAAAATTGTTCCTGCAACTTGTCGAAAGCAGTAATAAAATTTAACTTTGTGCAATAATTTATATTACAATCAGGTCCAGATAAAAAATTATGCTGTCTTAATTTTTTATCTGAATTTGGTTGCAATATAAAAATGTTATTATCATAAAATAATCAAAACATTTCTTCTTTAATAAGATGAAATTGAAATAAACTTATATAAAATTAATCGATAATAATATTAAAGTAATTAAATAATGGCGACACAGATCTCCCGCGCGCGGGAAGACGCCAAAGAATATAATATAAAGGACATTAACCCCAATGATGCTACACGCGTGTATTCATACCCCCACCCTTGATAACAAACGCACGATGACAAACAATGATCTTGATGCGTATGGACAACAAACAAATCTTGTTTAATCGAAATTACTTAACAAATTTGCCAAGCATTTATACATAAGTTGCGAATGGATCGATACACCTTGTCATTGGCATTGCTAACTAAACTAAACCCCGTTTTGTAGAATGGAATGACAAGCAGGCGCCATTATTACGGTTAGTGGCATATATAGCCGGCCGCTATCTTCATAGTCGACAACAATGGCATCCTCGCGGTGCGGCGCACGCATCGCGAAAAGCGCGCCGGGAAAAGCATGAAAAGCACGTTTCGATTCGCAACCTACACTCTGTTCTACCACACATACATTTCTCCACCATTGACATGAATTGTTAATTTGTGGAGTGAGTGCACAAACGAGACTATTTAAGCAACTTGCTTTCCTTCATTGCAAATCACGCATATCAAGCACTATAATATGATGCACATACCTTGAACTACTTACGGGATATGAGCGTCACTGCCGAAAAATCAACTATGATTCCATCGCACCGATTTAATTAATGAATTCGAGTGAATGTACTATGTCTATGAATCAATTACATATTTAAAATGCAATACTAGAAATGTTGTAGGTTTGATCACTGTGTACTGTGTAACTGTAATGAATATTATTGCTTGCTTTGCAATATTGCAGTTATCTTTCACAATGTAAATATATTCATAAATAAATATTATGTACAGTTTAACTCAACAATTAAGGAATACGAATATCAATGTTTAATATGAAGAAACTAAACCTATTAGACGTTTTATTATGTCTGCCTGCATATAAACATTCTAGCAATTTCAGTAATCTTCTTGGGTTACACGAATATTCATGATAACAATCACGTCAATAATTGTTACGCAAATAAATAATCAAACGAAACCGTTACTCATTGTACTTTGACGAACTTGACTTGTCACCAACATCAAACCCAAACGCAAATTTAAAAAAATCAAAGAATCAAAATTCCCAATTATTGTTTCGAAACATTTCGCTACAATCAGCTAATGATAAACAAAATTATGTGCATTATTGATATCTTATCAATTCTTATCTAAGATCTATGCAACAAAGCAATGAATAATGCACAACAAGTTAAACCTATCTATGACCTATTAACGCAAATTTTTCATCCGAAACGCGAAATATTACATTAACATACTAACAAAACAAGTTAACAGGACCTATAATTGAACACGCGTAAATCTTGCGTGTAATTTCGCTCATGATTACTTTCTATTTTACATTTTACTTTTACACCGATTTTTGCAGCATTCTCGTTGCCGAAAAAATGGTGTCAAGAACGTGCCGCTCTTTTACACCACCGAAAATGCAACAAGCAAAATGACGCTACTTACACACATGACGTGACACTTTTGCATTCTCTGAAATTATTTAACTATTTGATGCGATTAATTAATAAGCATGGCATTATTATAAGTCTGGTGAAAGCAAAGAGGACTACGTGCGTACCGTAACGCACTGCAATATCAAACACACACGTCTCGAATAATTTTAACGCCACATTTAATATGCTTTCAGGGTTGAATTCAAATACAAAAAACTACCATTTAACTTCTTATATTTTATAGGAATTTGATCGACCAAAGCTTTTTGTATGTTGAATGCATAAAATTGCAAAACGTAATAAAACGTCTGGCAATTTGTCTACGAAAAGTTAACGCATACGCTTAATACACTGGTCGACGCGTATATTGTGCACCAGCCGACAGGACGCCACCATTAAATCGCATATTTTAAATTAAATACGGCATAATTTGCTATGACACCCGATTATCTTGATAGACACTTACTTGAAGTAACTCGAAACGCAAAAATCACGCATTAATTATGCGTAGTTTTAGAGAAAATTCACTTTTATTAGGGCACAAAGAACTTACCAATACAACACAGGTGATGGCAGGGAACACAGATAGTGTAACTGAGTTGAGCATGCGCGGCACAGTTATGACACTGTTAATTTACAATTATCTT
>JASKGN010019802.1:0-17963 GCA_030556245.1 Falagria sp. GC000072 | reverse complement strand
TTAGCTTCAGTTATCTATACCTTAACCATGATTAAGTAATGGATAAACGCAAATAGCTATTTTAGTATTTTTTAACTTTAACCAGAACACTAACCAAGCATTGAAAAACCGGCCCATTAATAAATAATTTTAAAGTCGTATAATTGTTGTTGAAAATGATTTATTATTTGCTTTTATTCATTTTATTTTAAAAATTAAATAGAAAAATATATTTCACATTACAAGTCAACTATCGGAGAAAAGCTAAACTAATAAATGTTTTCTTATACATGGTACCACAAAATCTAATTTGAAATTATATTAAAAATTATTAAAAACATGACATTTTTTTATTAAAAATATACAATTTTTAGATTGGTAAGTGTGATAATTAAAGAATTACCATTTGCAACTTATTAAAACACTTCAATGTTAAAAATTTAGTTATTATCTGATAATTTTAATAAGCATGTACCACCCTATGTTCTTCTTTGAATTTATCGAATAGCTACGTGTAAAGTGGGTGGAAAATGGCCGATGGTTTTGTCGGCAAATAAACTCAGCTTAATTCCAAGTTTAAAAAAACTTAAGATTAATCTGTATACTCTTTAGAATTCGTAAGTATAACTTCTTAAATAACTATTTCATTAATATCATACACTTAAGCCTACAATTCTTCCTGAAATTCTATTAATTCATGTCAATTGTACAAATCAATAAAATCATAAGACACCCAAGTAATTTACTAGGTCAAAAATTAAACTTATTTCCTGTTTTGTAGATAATAGAGCCTCCAAGATGATTGGGGGACTCTTCATTTACAATCATAAAGGCGAGGTCCTAATTTCTCGTGTTTATCGTGATGATATTGGGCGTAATGCAGTTGATGCCTTTCGAGTAAATGTAATTCACGCAAGGCAACAAGTACGTTCTCCTGTGACTAATATTGCTCGGACAAGTTTTTTCCATATCAAGGTAATTATCAAGGAACTAATTTTAAGTTGCACTTGTTCCTGGATTATATTTATAAACTAGGAAGTAGTCTAAAATACGATTTATGAATATAATTAATTTTAGAGAGCAAATATTTGGTTAGCTGCCGTTACCAAACAAAATGTGAATGCTGCCATGGTATTTGAGTTTTTGCTCAAGTTCATTGAAGTCATGCAAAGTTATTTTGGCAAGATCTCCGAGGAGAATATCAAAAGCAACTTTGTTTTGATTTATGAGCTTTTGGATGAGATTCTGGACTTTGGATATCCACAAAACTCAGATACTGGTGTGCTGAAGACTTTTATCACTCAACAAGGTATAAAGTCTGCTACTAAAGAAGAACAAGCGCAGATTACGTCTCAAGTTACTGGTCAAATTGGATGGAGACGAGAAGGAATTAAATATCGTAGGAATGAATTGTTCTTAGATGTTTTAGAACATGTTAATTTGTTAATGTCACCACAAGGTATAAACAATTTATTTTTATAATTTAAAATTTTAATTATTTCATTAAAATTGTTTCAGGTCAAGTTTTATCAGCTCACGTAGCTGGAAAAGTCGTAATGAAATCATATCTCTCTGGAATGCCCGAATGTAAATTCGGAATCAATGATAAAATTGTCATGGAAGCCAAAGGAAAAGGAGGCTTAGGAGCAGTGGCGGAAACTGAAGCGACACGTTCGGGAAAACCAGTTGTCGTCATTGACGATTGCCAATTCCATCAATGTGTGAAACTATCAAAGTTCGAAACGGAACACGCCATTAGTTTCATTCCCCCAGATCAAGAATTCGAACTGATGCGTTATCGCACGACTAAAGATATTTCGCTTCCTTTTAGAGTAATTCCTCTAGTTAGAGAAGTAGGCCGTACTAAAATGGAAGTCAAAGTCGTGCTTAAAAGCAACTTCAAGCCATCTCTTCTTGGACAAAAGATTGAAGTGAAAATCCCTACGCCTTTGAATACTTCCGGGGTTCAATTGATTTGTCTCAAAGGCAAAGCTAAATATAAAGCTTCCGAGAATGCGATTGTTTGGAAAATCAAACGATTGGCTGGCATGAAGGAAACTCAGCTCTCTGCCGAGATTGAATTGTTGGAAACTGATACTAAGAAGAAATGGACTCGACCACCGATTTCTATGAACTTTGAAGTACCATTTGCTCCTTCTGGATTCAAAGTTAGGTATCTTAAGGTGTTCGAACCGAAATTGAATTATTCTGATCATGATGTTATTAAATGGGTGAGATATATTGGAAAGAGTGGGTTGTATGAAACTAGATGTTAAAAGAACTAACTTGCTTGCTTTTGGAAATTGGATTGAGATAATTGACGAACAAATTATGACTGGAGGAAGCCTAAATAAGAATTGTTTTGTTAGATATATGTATTATGTCCATACTCAGTTTTAAAACGATAATAATATAAACATAAAAATGTAATATATTATACTACATAGTTTAATGTAAATTAAGCAAGGATTATAATTATTATAGTGCATGGATATTATTATATATATTCCTATGATTAATATTGATTTGAATTGATCTGCTTTGTTATGCTTATTATAATTATATATTGTCACTTGATTTAGCCAAACAAATGTATATGATACGAATATTAAATAGGAAGTAGTCATAGTCCACTATTCCATTAGAATATTAGATTAAATGTTTTTCATTTAGTTATACCATAATAATTTGTTTGTAATTGATAATCTTTCTTTAAATATTATGTTTAAATATATTGCAATCTTATAAAGTAAAGGTGCGTTTTCATGATGGCTTCATAAACTTGACAGGCGCGAAATTTTCAACCAATAGGAAGCGAGCATATTTTTTTTGTTCTATCATAGCACTGGTGCTCGTTTCCTATTGGTTGAAAAATTCGCGCCAACATGAAAACACATCTTAAGGTTAGAATTATGCTCAACTTTTTTTGGGTAATATTTTTATTTGTTAATTTCATATTTAAAATTTGGAAAGTTTACAAATTTTCAATGTTGAAATACATAATTATGTATATGTGAAGTGTATTTATGTTACGCTAAACATGAATATCTTTATTGATATTAATATTACTGCGTACAACTATGTGTTCCAATATAAATCTTTTGCGAAGGCTAAAGAATGATTATAAAATGGAAGATTGTCATATTATACAATAAAATTATCAAATAAATAATATTAATGTACAACTTTTGTGTTTTTATCTGAATTAATTAAAATTTAACCAATGTATTGGAAATAATTTAAAGTAATAAATCATTTAGCTAATAATTTCTTGCTGTTTTGATATTTCCACGGAGAAATCTTTATTTTTTTTATTAAGAGAATTTGTCAAAATTTTTATATTTAATTTTATATAAAATTTTCTTTTGTTACATGAATACATGAATATTTTTATTGATATTATTACTGCGTACAGCTAAATATTGATTATAAATCTCCTACGAAAGAAAAGAAATAATTAAAAAATTATTATACAATAAAATAAACTCTTATCTATTAAATATTAAAATTCATATGTTTTATTTGAAAGATTACTTTTTAACTGAAAATAATAGCTGCATTTGTTATTTTATTAAAGCCTTTAATGTTATTTTATTAATGATTTTCTATTTTTATTTCCATTGTTAAGTGGTCAATAATAATTATAATAATTATTAATGTCAATAAATCGCATTAATAAAGTCTTTAATAAAATAACGAATGCAGTTATTGTATTTTATACTAAATATTCTTTTGTTACACGAATACATGAATATTTTTATTGATATAATTATTACTGCGTACATCTGAATATTGAATATGAATCTCCTTCAAAAGCCAAGGAATAATTATTAAATTGTTATACAATAAAATTAACTCGTAATAAATATTAAAATTCATAATGTTTCATTTGAAAGATTACTATATTTAACTGAAAATAATTAAAGCAACAAATCAATTTGGTTATAATTAAATACTATAATAATATTCTCATCAAGATCATTTTATTTATATATTTATTATATGCATTTTGGATGTTTTCACAAATATAATCTACATAATTTTATGCATTTATGTACTTAATTCATGTTTGGAGTGTCACCTTACATTTTTATCACTGGGATAATTACAAGTTTAGTGATAAAAGGACGAAAATCTTGTCTATATTATTTATATAATTATTATATTATGTAAATAATAAATATATCAAATGAATTATCACCATAAATTATGTATTTTAGATATTAATAATAATAATTAGCTAATTATTAATATTTACTTAGATTGAATTTCAAAACGGATAAATTCCATTGTTTCAAGGATTAACTTTTGAAAAAAGAGAATTGCTTTAAAATCAAGTTACGTTTGAAGAATAAACTAGACAAATCAACAAAGAAAAACTAAAATTATGTTTACAGAGAATTAATTAACTAATTTTACACATAGATGTATAAAAAATTTATTAAGTTTCGTCTCAAAATGTTTTCAACTTTCTTTTATTACTTTATTTCTCTGTTCTTTTGTTTTTCTACTGAATGAATTCTAAAAATAAGACTATAGTAAGGTAATAAGGTAAGTAACTAATGTAATATGTATAACTAGGGTAATGGCTAATCCATAATTCTAGGAAAGACTAAGATCCTATAAAAGTCATACCCGGATGTGATCAAATTTATGACACCGTGAAATTGCATTCCTGGCGATGAAAACCTAAGTGCATTTAGGAAGCCATGATATTACAAGAACGTAAACGTAATAAAGTTTGTTAAATATACTAACTACCTGTTTACTTATTGAAACAAGGAATTCTCTTTAAATTCAATCGATGCTACTTTTTTTTTATTATTATTTATGGGAATATATTAATTTTACTGTTTGTGCAATGATTTGTAATAGGTTGTTTTATAGATATTTGATTTGATTTTATTCTCTTGGGGTTGTTCCGAGGTGTTTTTAGAGTCAATTTAGTTAAGCTAAGATTTTATGATTGTCATAACAAATTATTTGATTTTTTTCTTAGTTTATAAATTTGCTTTGAAATTCTTTTAAGATTAGTTGATTATTTCTTGGAATAAATACTTTTACTTTACTTATAGATTATTTTAGAATAAAAAGTTTAACTTATGCTTAAATATTTGAAAATAAAATATTTAGTTTGATTTAAATTATTTAATTATTGCTTTTACAAATTTCAAAATAAAATTTATATTTAAAGATTATAATTATAAATATTCATGATTTAATCATGAAATTTGATTAACTTTATTATTATTTTATTTCCAATTACATATTTTATTTATTATTATTAAGATAAAATTCACTCTTTCCCTTATTCTTAAATTTACTTGTGATTTTCTTCAAGTTTTTGTTCAATAAATTTGAATAAATTATAAACAAAGTTTATAGATAAATTTAATATAAAGCTGGCAACCCAGCTTTGTCAAATGTTCGTCCATTGAAGCCGATTTTAGCCGAAAACTATCGAATGGAATTGTTCGGCTATATACGGGCTAGTTCGTACATGTACGGCTCCAGTGGCCATCTTACCTAAAAGTTGATTGTTCATTATCCTTTTTATTTTAAATTTTAAAGGTTACAATAATTCAAGATTCAATTAAGTTATGGTTTTGATCAAAAAGTCGTGGCTGTATAGATGTCGCTATGACACATTTGGACCCCCAAAATCACTTATTCTACAAATTGCAAACTCGATCGTCGTTCATTTTACTCTAATCTACATAGTAATATCTAATATCATATTAATTAATCTTAAATAAATCGATTCAATCGGTGCTTTCGATTTCGATTTCGATTTCGTTTTCATTTCATCATTGCATCAAACAAACAATAATCCTCTTTAGTATTTTACATATTATCGTTAAATGGTTAATTCTATCGCTAAGCAAAATTCCGATATAATTCTTGAATCATGAATTCAACTAGACTAAAAGCATTAAAGCCTCCGTTGCAATTCCAATTTCCTTTAATCTCTTTCTACTTTGTGGATTCTAAGAACGTCTGGGTTCCAATTTCTGGGACATATTCGTCAGCACTTTTTGATTATCAATAGCTCTCAAACATGAAATATAAGATTTCACTTCTCCTTCGCTTTTTGGTGAAGGTGGTTCCAATACTATAAAAATTAAAACATAAAAATAATTTAAATTGGTAAAAAAACATTAAAAACACAAAAGAATTCAATTCAATTGAAATTCTCACCCAAGTGTCGACTGCGACAAAATCGAATCGTCCTCATGGTTTGTGCAAGCATATGCATCTTCTCGAAATTGACAAGCCCATCGAGGCACGTCTTGTTACCTTCGTGCGTGAACGTCATGTCCTTTAGAAGTAAAGGGATGAAAGGTACAACTGGGGGTTGCATTTTCCCCACGCTCATTCTATATGCCCGATGATTCCTACTAGGATCGATGAGAGATTCAAACTCAGTGAAGAGTTTTCGAAATTTTGCTGGCAACTTATCCCAGGTCATTGATAATCTTGATACTGCGACGTTACTCAAACCCATAACAATTGCACAGAAGGCGTTGAGATTTTGATATTCTCTACAACTAAAAATAAAATAAAATCAATAAGTAAATAAATAAATTAATTAATTGAATAAATCTTACTAAGCAGCTAATTTAATGAATTTCCTTAAAATAGCAACGCGTTTACTTAAACTGATAGACATTAAGACTTCAGTAACAACCCAAAATTGAATTTCATTAAATCTTCGGACGAAAACATCAAGATTTGCAGTGATTTGACCAAAATGATGACGACCAAATGTGTTATAAATTAATTCATATTCATGTACACACCTAAAACACAAAAAAAAGTTAAAATTGGAATTTTTCAATTGTGACAATTGTCACATGACGCATTACAAAATGGCCGCTCACAACGATTCTTACCAAAACAATTCCCAATCGAATAAAGTCATATAATAAGCTAACTCCTTCGTACTGAATAATTCAATATCACTATCAATCCCTTGCGTCGCTTCTTCTTGCTCAGTTAATGGCGTCTACAAACCCAATTAGTACCTTATTAATTATATTCGCTAAATACAACGTTGAACATTGTTAATTAACATTGATAGCTAGTTAATAACTTACGAGAGCATCTAAATGATCTTTGGGCGATACGAATATCCGGCCGTTGAGACTTAACGCTGTCGGGACACTGATATCGTTATCCTTGAAAACAACCCTTTCTCCATTCGACTTAACTTCCACTAGACAAAGCTCATTACTTGCGCGCAACTTCAATTTATCTGCTGCTAAAAACTTTATTGTTTCTGCTGTACTATCGATTGGTAATCTTAATGTGCAATATGTATGATCTGCACAATATACTCGAAAAATTACTGTGGGAAATTTAAAATAAGTAAATTTATTTTAAAAATTAGTAAATATTAAAAAAAATTATTTTTGAAGGAAAATTCTTACTGTCATCTTGTGGATGAATTATCTGACGAATATTTTCTTCATCTCCACCACTAAATAAACTTATTGGTTGACCTAAAGGTGGTAACTTCCATTTTTGATTTTCGTGAAGTTTCAAATCTTCTTGATATCTGAAAATTTCAAAATTACAAAAATTTTAAAATTCTAAAGAAAAATATTGTGGGATTATTACCTTCTTAATTGTGTCATTACATAATGTATCATTGAACAATCTTCTTGTAATTCTTGCAATTGAATACAATCTTGTTCAACTTCAGCTGCTAAATCTTCAATAAATTCAACTGCAGATTCATCTTCGAAGACAGGATGTCTTATTGTAACAACCCATCGATAAACAAATTGAACCACACGTTTTTTACAAGCTACTACAAAATCTCTATCTTGATTTGGTGATTCTAAATGATAAGTAATTATAATTAAGGAAAAATTACATCACAAAAATTGCATCACAAAAATTACACCACAAAAATTGTATCACAAAAATTACACCACATAAATTCATCTAAAAATTGAAATTTGTAAAAGGATATTTTCTGTCCAATTCATCAATGAGTAAATGCGTCGGCATAAAAACAATATGTGTAAGAAGAAAATCCTCCAGGAAAGGATCCTGAGCAGTGTTAGTTTGTGAAGCAACATTTTCCAATCGCGTTTCTAAAAGATGTTCAAGCATTTTCTGAGGAGTTCCAGCCATTACAGTGTACCTATAAGTTATCACAAAATTGAATTACTTTCAGATTTAGAAGCCAAATTAATTTTTTACTTGAAATATGAAAATGCTGTCTTCTGTTGAGGTGAAATCTTCTCCAGGACAAGCACATCCTTGCCATGTTCTTTCAGCCTCACAGTATTTGCTTCCACATCTCTGAGGATTCTATTAAAATTTTCTTTGTCCACTCGAAGAAAATGACAATTGTTTTCTCGCAAAACTATTGTTGCTGCCCTAAATATATTAATTTAATTTTTTTAAAGTTTAGTTCATTCTAAATTCGGAATTTGTAACTCACCTTGGAGCATCATTAATCAATGCCAGTTTCCCAAAATCATCACCTTCCTGAAGAGTATTCACAGTTCCTTTTCCATGAATCACAACATCCACAGATCCTCGAAGGATAATGTACCATGAACGACCTTCATCTCCTTGATGAAACACTAGAAAAACCGGATAAACCCAAAAATAAAAATTTAACCTTAAATTTTTTCTTTTGGAAAAGTAAAACTTACAAATAGCTCCAGCTTTAGGATGAGCTTCGAACAACAAAACAGAAGCCAATTCTCGTTTCACGGAATTTGTCAAGTGTGCAAGAGCTCGGATATGCAATAATTCTTCGTAGATTGTTTCGAGATCATCTTGAGTACGTTCGTGACTTCTACAAAAGCAATAAAAACCAATTGAAAATGTCCTTAAATTTTTATTATTTAAACATACGATTTTCTCATTATCATTCTAAGCACAGCATCAGGTCCTCGATTAATCAAAGTAACTATAGATTCCTGTAATTGTTCTTCAGCAGCTTGAACTTCTTCAAGGGAAGGTAATGCAGGGGCAGCTCCTTCTTCGTCCTGCCAAAATCTATACAAGAAGCATTTGTCCTTAAACGGTTGTTCTCTGGCAACTGTAAAAGTAATTAAGTAATGAAAACATAAGACAAGATAATGTAAAGATAATGTAAAGTTACCATGAGCAATTACACCTTCTTCTAATAAAGCTTGCCACATTCCTGCAGCTTGAGCACGGGTATGTATCCCAGGGGAAAGCTCTAAAAGCCAGTCGACAAGTTCTGTCCCGGGAGCACATCTTCTGACTAATCTTCCCGAAACTTTTCTATCTTTTAAACATGTATTTTCACCTTAAAAAATAAATTTGTATTTTATTTTATTTTAGTTTTTTATTTTTTTGTTTTATTTTAGTTTTTTTGTTTTTTAGCTTACTAAGAAGTAAAGTCCTCAAAGCATTGCCAATTTTACTAATGGTGATGCTAGGTGTGTCTGTGATGGGCTCAGCAGGATTCGGTTGATCCGGAGATAAAGATCTTCGTGGAGGCGGCGAAATTGGTTGTTGCATTTTGGAATTAACAGCACTTCCGAATCCTGAAAAGAGGATTTTTTTAGCTTTACAGATCATTATTATTTCTTTTGTTTCATTTTTTTTGTTTTTGGGTTGAAAACTGTACGAATTCATTTCTAAAATGTGAATTGAGGACGGTGATTTTACCCAAATTCTATTTCCATAAATTAGCAGGTTATCAATACTGATAACTTTGATAAATGGTCGTTAAAATTAATGGTTCTTGAAAGGGTTTTACATTAGTATTAGTAAGTATGTAAATACAATGTAACTTGGATTATTTGTTATAAATTACTACTAGTTGGAAAATTTCAAATAAATTTTTTAAATTATGTAATTAAAATTAAAGAAATTTTTTTTTTATGAGTTACGCGGTGTTATCATGTAACTTTCATAGTCAAACCACGTATCTCAAAAATTGTAAAACAGCAACACAACGTAACTCAAATCACACAAACTTGCAACACAACGCAACTCAAATTCGATTTTTCCACTTTTTTTGGTGAAATCTTTCATGATATATGTGGTGTTGCTTTCACGCTTAATTTGAGATAAGTTGTGTTGCAGTTTATAATAAATTAAACTTACCATTTTTAAGTTTGCAACTGCCAATTAACTCATTCATAAGATCCTTGTTTTTCTGTAAAAAATTTCCACAACATTTCAGCATTTTAAGTTACAAAAATTTTAATTAAATAAATTAATATATCATAATCCAATTAAAATCAACTGATAATTAATTATTAAACTAATCTAGAACATGTAATTAAAAGCTGCACTCGATTTAAAAATGAAATTCGCAGCTCATTAACTCATTAAGGTAATGATGATTTTAATTGCATCACATTTTGCACTTGCACTTGAACTAACAACTTGCTTGGTGCCAGCAAAATACTCTTGTGCGTGTTACCGGTGTTACTATGTGCAACTAACACACATAAGTGTCTAATTTAATTCTGTTTTGAATTGAAAGCCATAGAGAGGAAAACCAAACTGCTTGGAATAAAAAGGAAATACGAAAATGGATAGAGAAATAATAAACCAATGAACAAAACAAACGAATAAATTATAGGTAAGTATTTGAAGTTTATTTTTATATGGATTTAAAATATTTGGTTATACAGTGTGTTAATTAAATTGATTATTAAAATTATGTGGAGGATTTTACAATTTTTTGAAATTGTCATAAAACTCTTACTATGGTCGTATTTTGATATATCTCTGCCAATTTTTGCAAGTATTTTTATTTTATTTTTTAATTCCAAATTTGAAACTGAATTTTTCGCTTGTGACGTCACACAGTACTAACTTCACTTCAAGCAGCGCCTGTAAGCCAGGTTATTCGAAATAAAATTTATCTGATAACTTTCGACCAATCAGGGCATCGTAATTAAATTGACAGCGTTTACCAAACTCCATTATGACATGTTTGTCGTGTGGTGTGTTAAAGTTTTTGGTGGCCCTTCGTGGCGTGCTACTGTGTGACGTCAGCCATGTTTCCAATGACGTGTTACGAGCCAAAACAATTTAAATTTCAATTGCAAATTTTAGCATAACTATACACTACTTGTCATAATAAAAAATGTAATACTTATTTTGCTAGAAATGATAAATAATTTCCAATAAAAATTTCAGTGGAAAACACCCTATTACTTAATTATTTATTAACTTAAGTATACTTAAAATTTAAACTAAATTTAGATTTGAACAATGTATTTAAAGAATAGGCAGTATATAGATTAGATTATGTCAAAGCTTCAATTTTACGCTTAGACACGGTTCGCGAGTTGGTTTTCAATTAACGTATCTACTTAATTGGCACAGGCGGCATTGGTATTGGCAGGTTTACAGGTAGGAAACATAAACGCCACGTAGGCATCGTGTTTATTTTAACCAAGCGAGAATTTGAATGCAAATTCAAACAAAATGAATTTATATACAGTGAAATCCTTTTAAATAATAACAAAGCCAGAAAAAAACGAGCAAAAAAGAAATAAAATTAAATTAAATTAAATTAAATTAAATTAAATAAGTTTTTGTTTTACCTCCCAAATTAATTTAAAATCTTGTTGTTCAACTCTTAAAAGTTCACAAGTTGTTTGTGTCACTACTGTTGTATCACGAGGAAGATCCTGTAGGATAGATTCACCAAATGTTGCTCCCACACTTAATGTACACAATGTTACATGAACCTGCAAAGATAAAATAACAAAATATGTGAGTTTATTATAAAATTAATTAAATATTTTTTATATTTAAAAATATAATTCTTTCAAAGTTAATTTTCTTTCCTTTAGAGAGTTTTAGGATTTAATTTGATTTTGTGATGTTGTAAGCTCATAATTTATGCGTCCCAAATTTTGGTTCTTGTTTGTCGACATATGAGCGACGTGACGGGAACAATGTTAGAATCCTTTGTGGGTTTGGGTTTAGTCCTAGGGATCGGGATCAGTTCTAGTATCTATTGCTTCCTCCCGGTCTCTCTTATTAACTATCCTGACATTCTTAATTTATTATATTAATTCTAGAAAATTCTAGAACAATCTTCTAAAGCCATTTAATTTTTATGTTACCAAACAATATCAAATGTCCCTAAAGAAAGTAGATTTTTATGTCCTGATAGTTTAGAAGTGTTGTATCAACGTGAAAAGCTAAAAGTATCTACTTCAAGTGTATAGTTTTAGAAATCAACTCGTAAAATTGAATCGAATGCACTTTGCCATTGATTGCACAAGAACTAGAAACTACTGAAACGTTTTATCTTTTTTCTGTCAACGTAACTTCCCCCATTGGAAGCTTTTAACCTGAACCATTCCTGAATTGAACAACAAGCGTTTCAATAAACAAGTGGAAAACTCGAAAACCACCTTGAAAAATAAAAATTTCTAACCAAAACAACCCTACAATGAAAATAAACATTGAAATGTTTAATAAAAACATCAAAAAAAAAAAGAAAAATAATTGATGCAGAGAGACCTAACCTAACGTAAACTAACCTAACCTACACTAATCTAACCAACACTAACCTAATCTAAACTAGCCTAACCTAACCAAAACAACCCTACAATAAAAATAAACATAGAAACGTTAAATAAACCAAAACCACCATAAAAAAGAAACAAAAGCAAAATATGTAATTGGAAATTTTATGATGCAGAGACAAATATTTGCGGTTTGATTTGGCATTATTATACTTCGAAGGAAAATAAGAATATAAAGCCACGAAACAAATAAAGTTATAGTCTCGAACGAGGGTGAACTTTGTCGTGGCAAATGTTTTACAACTTTGAACATAAATTTCTATACAAATAACATCTCGCCGAAGCATAAATATCAACGTTGAAAGCTTAATAAGCTTTATAAGCTCATAATCCGCATGCACGAGCAGCAACAACTCTTGAACTGTGCCATTGGTAAATCTATTAAATGAACTTTGGTTCATGTTCAAGGTTATTACCATTTTACCATTAGCTGCGGGGTATTTTAGCTAGAGCTGTATAGCATATAAGTTTGGTAACTTTTAGGGGTTGTTGCTGCTTTTGACGCACGACGTGATGTGACTTGACTTTATAACTTAAGTGACTTTTGAAATATTCTCGTTACACTTAGGGAGATTATTTGGATATTTGTAAATTGTTGAAAAAGATGTCTGATTAGTTAAATTTTGCTTCTAAAATTATTAAAGTTTAAAATTTTTTTTTCTATTTTATTTATTATTCCTGTCACCAATATTGTACTGTTATCCTTTTTGTATATTTTTGTTCTTTGGTAGATGTATTCCATCCTTGATATTGGAAATCTCCAAGTATAGCTTGAGCTTAAAGCGTTTTAACTTAAAGGTTAAAGCTTTAGTGCTTTCGTGGTCATTGGGGCGTACAAATCCGGGATATTCAGCCTCAGGATGAAGTTAACTCCAGTCAGGAAATGCCTTGACCACATAATATATACTGTCAGCATACTAATAGTACCTATCAAACTATAGTAGATTTCCTAGTTCAATTTTAATAATAACTAAAAATATTTAATTAAATTAAAATCAATTTAAATATGAAATTTTTTATTATCCCATGATTAATGAAATTTTATACTAAATTATTTGGTTTTTAGTCAATTATTGTTCCTCGAAGGGGCATTGATATATAATTGCAACCAAAGACTTAAGTGTACTCCAATAAATTGCATAACTTCCATAAAAACCGCTGGGAAGTTGAAATTCTGTATGATTTTCACGAAAGATTCCATTTTGACCTTGTCTTAATTGAATTTTCTTCACTTTTATTTACTTTAACAAAGAAATATTCAATTTAAATTTAAATTTACCAATAATAAATTATTTTCTTACATTTTAATTAATTTTTTTAAATAAGGTTTTGACAGTTTAATAATTAAAACTGTCAATCATAAATTCAAGGATATATTGATATATAATTTTCAATAATTTTCTTTTATTTTCATGGCCGCTTTCGGCATTGTTCGTCATCGGTCGGTTTATGTTACTAGTAGCGCCATTTTCTAATGCGACCATCACTGTAACTAATTGTAAATGATTTTCGTAAAGGAAAACAATTAAAAAATTGAATTGAATTTAGGGATCAGAGGTCGTATCCAATGAATAATCAAATAAGTAATTTCAAGCATTGTAGCAAATCCCAGGAAAGACATTTGCATTCAGGGAGACAGAGATCCCTTACACTTAACTTAATATCCTGTAAATCCCATTGAGCCTTTATCATTTTATGCTGTAGAGTGTAGAATACTGCAGTCCTTTGCTTGTTTTGGGTATAGAGTGAGATTAATTATTCATAGAGGGCAATCTTGTCAACAACCAAGAAGGTTTCTACATTCTTTGGTAGAAAACCAGGGAATTTCGACAAATGAAGATTTTTTTCTTTTTTTCTTTTACTAAATAAGAAACCAAATATAATAAATTAATTAATGTTGGTGTTCATATATCTTGACAAAAAAATTCATTATTTTTCTATGAATTATTCATAAAAACTACCGATTGTAATCTAAATTGTTATAATTCCTACAAAAGAATTAATTCAAATATTTTAATATTTTCTTTTCAGATTCATATCAATACTCATAAACATAAACTTTCCATATTTGTTTCCAGTACTTTTTGAAACTTGAAAAAATTTGAATTTTAATAGAAAATTCATAGAAATGTTGGTTTACTTCCTCTTGAAAGAAGAAAAATCATCTCGACAGGAAGCAGTAAAACAGAACAACTAGATGCTTAAAACACACTTCGTCTTTTCCGCGAGGTTGGGAAAACCGCCAATATCAACTTTGCCGCCTTGGGTGAGAGGAATTTTCCTGTCAACAACTAGGTAGCTAGCTTTTCGCATAGCATACCGTGGAGGCTTCACTGTTTCACTTTAGTTTTTATTAGCCACTTTATTATTCCACGCCAATCCTTGTGTCCTACTTCTCTACTACAATATCTTCTTTTAATGTAACTTAAAGGCTTCTACAGAGGCAAATACATGTTTTGCAAGTAAAATTTTACTAAAATCAGGGAAATAATAACAAAGTTTTAGTAAATAAAAAGAAAAGGAAAAATTGAAGAAATAAAATTTGTAAATTTGGAATTTAAAAAAAAGACGACATCTTTTGATAGTTGTTTGTACTTGACAAATTTTGGTAGGGTTTGGTTTAGGAATATACGAGTGGACACCAAACTTTTACTCGTAAAATTTCAAATTATTTTAATGATAACTTTAAAAATTAAATTAAAATAAATATTTTTTACCTTTGGTTCAGAATCCTGTTGGAATATTCGTACATCTAGGATACCACTCATTACTGCATACCAGCATTTTCCTGTATCACCTTGTCGAAATACTGAAACAATATATAAATATTAATATTAAATTAAATAATTAATTAACTAATTTAATTTAATTTAATTTAATTTATGATTAAGTTAGTCTAGAAAACTTCTCACTTAGTTAGTTCGTAATAAATAATTAAACCTGAAATTTAACATTATTAAAGTTATATTTTAATGCTAGTTAAGTTTCCCTTAACATTGTGAATAAAATAACTTTATTTACTGTTAATAAATTTATACTCTAATTATACTCCAGTATAAATAGCGTGCCAAGTTATCCTTAACTTTTCGTCTCAATTTTCTTATGAAATACGCGTGATAATTTCCTTCAAACTTGAATTTTCCACTTTATAACTACTTAGTCAACAGTTTTCCAAAAAGGAAAAGTTTCTCAGCACTAAAATCAGAATTAAAATTTGTTAAATTTAAAAATAAAGATTTTTAAAATTTGTTTTTCTTAATTTTTTATAAAGATGTTTGAAAAATGCCAATCAATGTCAAAAACATACTTCTAAATAAGTTAAATTAACTAATACGTAATTTAAATTGGTTTTTTGTTGATCCAGCTTTTATACTTAATGTTAATCCAGTATATTAACGCTCTGCTATTTTAAAATACACTAGCGCTACTACCGGATATCATTGTAAGTTTTGAGCGCCATTTCCGGTCATCATTGTAAGTTTTAAGCGTAGCTATCTATGGTAAAAAATATTCTGCAATTCTCAATTATTAATAGACTAACTTACATTACCGTACTTGTTTTTTAAATTCCCATTTTAAAGAATTAATAAAAATTTTTACATTTCAAACTAATTGTTTTGTAATTAATTTAAATAAAATAGCAAATTTGTTTCATTTTTGAATTTTAAAATGTTTTAATTGGTTTTATATACCCAGAACAAATATATTCGCATATAAAATCAATTGGGAATCCCCAGATTATCACAACGAAATGTAATAATGCGCTGTTTTTTTAGCATTTTATTGAGTTTATCCAGTTTATTGATAACTCGTATAGACAAGTATCCATTGAGTCTGATGCTCTCTGTACTAAGGGAATTAATTGAGTTTCGGACAGGGATGTAATTGAAAACGAAATTCCATGAGAGTTGAGCACATGCCTCAATAGCACTGGACAAATTTACTACCAGAGTTTTCGAATTTATTACAATGGTAAAGCAAATGGCTGCTGTTATTGGTTTGGTTGAATATAGATGTTTATATATAATCATAGCTTTGCAGAGATTTATGAATCTATTTTCCTAAATTATTTAATGTTAATGTTATTTAAATTTTAAAATGTTATTGTAATTAATAATTTAAATATTAAACAAATTTTATGTTCTATAAATGTAAATTATTTTAATTCATATTTTAATTTAATTGCAATTTAATAATTCAAATTAAAGATGCAATATGTAACAAAGGATAACTAGGATGACATAGCTTTCCTGTCAGTTTATCTCTTGCTTCCTCATCTTCTCCTGTATTTGCCCGTGGCATCTTTGGGAAATCTCATGAATGCCTTTGGATCGATGGAAAGGATGTGTGTTTGCATTGTGCATAATGTACACAATATCAGAATGTATACATTGATGAGGGTTGACATTTATTGGCATATAAATGAAAGCACCCAATTTTACATAACTATATTCATAGGACATCATCGGAGATTGATTTATGTTGCTATTTAACAGTTCACACATTGAGATTTCAATGATTATTATTATCGTACTTAAATTTTATATTGCAGTTTTATTAATATGTCTACACTACACATATTAAAAGTTTTATCTAAGTTTTAAGTTTACCCTATAAATTTATTGATTGAATCAATGATAAAAAAAATTCAAATTAATCAATTGAAATTAAAAATTCGATGATTAATAAAAATGATAACAATAAATTGATTTTAATTGTTTTAAAAAATTGTTACAAATTCAATCTTGAAACTTTATTTAAGCGATCCAGTTTTATATAATTCATTTGGTATTCAAATTATTTTACTTTTCAATTATGTACTTAAATTTTTATTGTTTAAAATAAATAAACAATTTATTTAATAAAAAGAAAAAAAAAATTAATGAAATATGTAATTAAATTTTTATTAAAAAGCAAAAAGAAAATTTTGGGAATCGAACCTGAGATCCTCAGCGCAAATGCCTGGCGCACTCACCACTGAGCCACCAAGCCTGTTGCAAGTTTAGTATTGGAACTTAAATTGAGGCACACAATTCCAGTTGTAAACAATTCAAAATTGTCTCCACTCATT
Source organism: Falagria sp. GC000072 (assembly GCA_030556245.1). Classification (NCBI taxonomy): domain Eukaryota; kingdom Metazoa; phylum Arthropoda; class Insecta; order Coleoptera; family Staphylinidae; genus Falagria; species Falagria sp. GC000072. The sequence goes on along the minus strand of JASKGN010019802.1, from coordinate 356 downwards.
TCTGCTCTCCTGATACTTTCAAACTCTACAATGCCCATTTTACATGGAGAAAGCGTCGATTTCGTGCAGACACTTTGCGACGCCGACTTCGGCTCGATTTGGGGCAACGGCCTACATGGCCAAAACGGCACTATACATTAATCTTAATGCTAGGAGTGGTTTACGTGTATTTGGATAGGTGCAAATTTCGCCATTGCATTTTTCTTAATCACAATATTCCAGGATATACGCCTCATGAGAAATGCTTCAATTTATGCTCCGGGAGCTTGTGCCCCCTGGCAAATTTGGCAAATACTATGGATTTTCAATTCCCGTCGCCGATTTTATTCCAAAATTTGCAATTTAATATATAGACT
>JASKGN010019783.1:0-11768 GCA_030556245.1 Falagria sp. GC000072 | reverse complement strand
TACATATTACTTCTATGTTCTTTCGAGATCACATTTCCAAAATTTCATTATGTTTAGTCATTGGGAAATGCCTTTTTCATTGTTCGTTAACACTTCTTCCGATACGTTTTTTCTAAAAAATATGTATGACACCATTGCAAAACCAAAATCGGTAACTATGGAAAAATTGCCACATATAATTGGTGCTTTCCATTTGACAAAAAACTCATTTTATTCTCACTTGTGAAACCACAACACATACAAGTTTCATTGTAGGTATAATTGTTGAAATGTCACACAATGACGTCGCAAGTGAGAATAAACTGAGTTTTTTGTCAAATGGAAAGCGGCTATTATTTCTTTACATGAGTTCTGCGACTGTCTCATGGGTCGCAGAAGGGTAGTTTTTTCTGATTCATTTGTTTTTGACCACCCTGTATATGTAAAGAGCACCCAGGGGTCCGCGGACCACACTTTGGAAACCCCTGGTCCTTATCAGTCCTTACGGAATATGTCAGAATATGAATTGATGAGAGTAATGATGCATGTACTCACATGTACTTACAAATACAAAATATTGATGATTAAAATTTTGATTGAATTAATAAATTAAATAATCTATTATTATTATTAAATTATTATTTATTTATTATTAATAATTTAAATTAATTAAATTTGATTAAAATTACTTGGCAGGTGCTCGGCAGCAAATAATAAATTAGGGTTTCAATGACGTCATTCATATAAAAATTGCTTTACGTGGGCTTGGATATCTGTAGTTATAGCGGTATAGTGCATTCAAGTGTGTTAGCACAAAATAGATGTCACTCTCACTCTCTTTAAAATGGCAGACGACTGTGTAAGTATTTTGTCACGTGTACGGTGAAAACTATTATAAATTAGGGAAATGCAGACAAATTAAAACTAAATGATGTTTTGCAGCTAACAAAAGGCCTCAAAGACCTAACTTACAACATACAAACAGCAAGTTTACCAGAACGTAAAAGGGTTATAAATAATGTAATTTCCATCTTGACAAGTGAAGGTATTTTTCAAAGAATTTTGAACTAAATAATCCTTTTTTATAACATAAAAAACTTTTAGATATAACTGAATACATTATTAGAGGCATTTGTAAAAGTATACAAAGTACTATTTTCAAATATTGTGATCACAAGTCGCAATTGGCATTAGAAAGCTTGATAACGGAATTAATTAAACACCATCCAAAATGGGCTTTTCATGGAATGCTTGGCATATTAGAAGATATATCAAAACAGCAACAAAATTTGGTTGCTACGTGAGTATTTCATTGTAATATTTATAAGTTAGAATATAGGATAAAAAATAATTCTTATCTTATCACAGATTTGAATTTGGCACTGAAATGGTAACAACATACTTTTTGATGTTTCCTAATTGTTATTTTATTTTAACTTTATTTTGTTATCTTTAGCAATTTATATCTCGTATTCTTCTTGTTTTGGTATTTTATGATGTATTCACAATTCTAGCAAATGGACTGCACAGACTTGTCTCTATGCCTTAAAATGGAGTTGTTTGATAATAATTGCTAATTCACCAAAAATAGTTAAACTGGATGAAAATGATATTAAGACATTATTTAAGATTCAGATGATATTATATACAGGTGTACACGCAGCTGGCAGCTCAAAGAAAAATTTGAAAGCATATGCAATGGTAAGTTAATAGAAATTTGTAGATGAAATGTCGTTTACAGAATCCATGTTTTTAGATCAGTAAAATGTTTCAAAATGCTGATTATATTGTACCTAAGTATATAGAAGAATCAAAGGGATGTGATCCAACACCGGCATGCACTGTTCTTTTGAGTTCACTTTATAAGTACTCAGAAAATGAGAATAAACAGATTCTCTTGCAATATATGGTAAGTTCATTTTATACATGCATTATGTAAAAGTTTATTAAATATTTTTTTCAGAATGTAAATCTTGATTGCTTTATAAAAAGTTTGATAAGTGTAAAACAAAAACCAATTAAAAATTTAATAATTGCTTGCTATCCTTTGTTGGCACAAATTTCATCCCAGCAATTCAAATCAATATTATTACCAGCACTGCATAAGTCACTATTAAGAAATCCCGAAATTATTTTGGAATCAGTTAGTTTGGTAATTAAAGGATTATCTATTGATCTAAGTGAATTTGCTATGGATATCGGTAAACACCTTATTGCAAATTTGTATTCGAAAGATGAGTTAGCACGCAAAGAGGCTATTTTAGCCATTATTGCCCTTGCTGAACATATTGGGGAAGCATCTGCTATAGAAATGGTTTTGAAGGAATTGTTTGCAGTATTTCATGGATCAAATGGAAAATTGACTCTGGTGGAGCATAAAATCAGTTTGTTACAGGTAATTTTCATCATGGATTAATATCAAAATAATGGTTCACAACTTAAAATTGGCAAAGAAATTGTTTATTAATGTTTAATTGTTTATTAATGTTGTTTCTTAATGTCTATTGTAGGGTGCAGGTGTTCTTAGCAGTAATGCTGTGCCAGGTGACTCCCTTCAAAATCAAATTGTTACAGCTTCTGATTATTTTATCAAAGTTCTTGAAATTGAGGCACATGAGAAAATACTTTGTTATTGTTTGGATATGTGGATATTATGGACCTCGAAATATTGTCAAGATATTCCTCAGAAAGTAATTGATTTCTATAAGAAAGGTCTTGAAATGAAAACCTCTACTGTTCTTGTTAAGGCTTCTTATATGCGGTGTATGCTGTATACTTGTAATAATACTAATATTGGGCAGTTACTTCCTCTTTGTTCACAATTTTTAAAATCTATCGAAAGGGCTCAAGCTCAACCTGCTCAACATCAAATCGAAGGATTAAGCGCAGCATGTCTTTTATTAAAACTGCTTTCCAGTGGAAACGTAACAAATGACAAACTAAATGGCAATTTTTGGAATTCAGTCACAGATGTGGATAAGCAAATATTTACATCTGAAAAATTTATTACTGGTGCACCACCTGAAATCATCCCATTAGTCGTTCAATTTTGCGCTTTGATTTTGGTTGAACATTCGAACAAAGTAAAAAATCATAGATTATTACTTAGAGCAATTTTACAGTGTTTGACAATGTCTTCTTATGCTGTCAGACAGAAAAGCAACGTAATTATACAGAAAATGCTAGCAACTTTAAGTGGTGCATCAATATCCAGAAATCTCTTTAAGGAAATGAGTTCATACCTATCTTCTATTAAAATTAAGTCTTCAATGAATACAGATCAAGAACAGGACTGTTTTATAAGTCCACACGTATTGGTGGAATGTATCACTTACTTATGTCCAAAAGTTGTAACCCAAGAGGATGCACAATTGATTGCTCTTGATGCTCTAATACCATGTCACCATCCTGCAGTTATAAATGTAAATCCAGATTTGTGGATTAAAATTTCAAAACATATGGGAATTCAACCAAAAGCGTTTATTATACAACAGGCCACAAATTTAGAATCAATGTTTATAAATAATTATCAAATAAATGATAGTTTCGAGAACGCATTGGCAACTGTAGTTTCCTTTCCAAATGGCAATTTACTCTCAAAAGTTGTGGCATCAATTACAAACAACTTGGATGATGGAAACATTCGTTCAATCACTAAAGACGATTATTTTATATATCTTACTCCCGAAAATGAACTTTATGATAAAAGCGTTATTCCTGGTGACGATTCTCACTATCAAATGAATATGAAAAGAGAAAGTAAAGTATACAGTTTCAAAGAACAACAAGAAGAATTGCAATTACGTCGTGAACTTGAGGAAAAGAAGCGAAAAGAAGGTAAAATTAAACCGCCGCAATATAATGCCAAACAACAGGAAGCAATTAAAAATCAAAAAGTCAAAGAACAAAATATAAGAAGTCGTTTGACTATACTTTCCAATAAGATACAAATTGCTGTGTCCCAATTGAAAGCTTTATCTAAGGGAAATCCTATTGAGTTGTCTTTCTTTTTTAAAGATTTACTTCAAATATTATTAATTGATTTATGTTCTCCATTATCTGCTCCGTATTTAGCTAAAGCATATATTGACTTACGAAAAACTGTTTTTTCTAAAAATGCAGATAATTTATCTTTGGTAATTGGGCATATAATCCTGAGATTATGTAAGCCCCAATGCGATTTAGATTTATGCTGGGAAGAAGAATCATTGGAGCATGCTATTGCAAGAATTATCAAACAACTACATAATCACACAGTGGTCTACAAAGATATTAATATTGGAGAAGATAAAATGACTTTAAAAAATTTGTCAAATTACTTTACGTCTACCGCGTTTACATATTTTTTTCCTATACTTAATCTAGCATTATTAAGAAAGAACATTGATGAAGGACTTATTCACGATGGGTTACAAATTATTTCCGCGCAAACAAAATTAAGAATTAATCATGAATTATATCACCCAAAATGGTTGCCGAAAAAAGAAATGTTTGAATTGTTGATGAACCTTATAAGTAAGTATTTCAGACATGCATAACAGTCTGTTCTGATATAAGTCTAATCGTATTTTAGGTATAACTACTGGCCGCATTCAGTCGCAGGCTGAAGCCACATTATTAGATGTTGCTAGAGCTGCTTCGGGAGATGATAATTGCGCTAGGGCTTCAATCGACGAGTTAGAAGTACTTTTTAATTCACTTCAAAATTCCTCTAGTGTTGTACGAGACGCAGCTTTGAGAGGCTTAATTGTCATGAAATCCTGCATTCCATCATTCGACGAAAATTATGCAGCTGCGCTTAAAATATCTAAGCGTATTTGGATTGCCAATTTTGATATAGATGAAGCTAATTGCGAGTTGGCAAGTACGTTGTGGACAGAAGCAGCATTAAAATTTCCGGTGGAGTTCAGTGGAGAACTCTTGATTGACCTGGAGCATCCTGTGGAATGTGTTCAAATAGCGACAGCAAATGCTTTAGCGACTTTATTACAAGATCAAAAGGAAACAGTTACAGTAACTTTGGATCAACTTATTGATTTATACAAGCAACGTGTTGATGTAAGTAAAAACGTATTCAAATACTTTTAATTTCTAATGCTGTTATATACAGATGATTCCTGCTACAGTTGATGAATTCGGTCGGGAAATTGAGAAACCCATTGACTTATGGGGACCACGGCGTGGAGTGGCATTAGCACTCACTCAGCTAGCTCCATTTATTTCTTATGATGCAATTAGGACTTTGATTGAATTTTATGTACATACTTCACTGGCAGATAGGTCAGAAAAAGTGCGAAAAGAAATGTTGAATGCTTCACTTAAACTCGTGGATGCTCATGGCAAAGACACTGTATCTACTCTTCTTCCGGTTTTTGAAAATTTTATGGATAATTCAAAGAAATCAGCAAACTTTGATCATGTTAAACAAGCAGTGGTTATTCTTATGGGTTCTCTAGCACGACATTTGGACAAAGATGATCCACGTATTAAACCAATTGTACAACGTTTAATCAGTGCATTGTCAACACCATCGCAACAGGTTCAAGAGTCAGTCGCAAATTGTCTCCCACCACTTATTCCGTCTATTAAAGAGGAGGCCCCTGGCTATGTCAACAAATTATTGCATCAATTACTGAAAAGTGATAAATATGGAGATCGCAAAGGGGCAGCTTATGGTCTCGCTGGAATGGTAAAAGGAATGGGCATTTTGGCTCTAAAGCAATTAGATATTATGACAAAATTAACAGACGCAATTCAGGATAAAAAAAATTATAAACACCGGGAAGGAGCTTTATTTGCATTTGAAATGTTGTTTCAAATGTTAGGAAAATTATTCGAACCATACATAGTTCACGTGCTGCCACATTTGTTATTGTGCTTTGGCGATACAAGCCAATATGTTAGAAAAGCTACTGATGATACAGCAAAGGTTGTTATGAGCAAACTATCCGGACACGGCGTCAAATTAGTTTTACCTCATTTACTGCAAGCTCTTGAAGAGGATTCATGGCGCACTAAGACTGGATCTGTTGAATTATTAGGAGCAATGGCTTATTGTGCACCAAAACAATTGAGCTCATGTTTGCCAAGCATTGTTCCTAAACTAATTGAAGTTTTAAGTGATTCACATATGAAAGTGCAGGAATCAGGTGCTGAAGCTTTGAGGGTTATTGGTTCTGTTATACGCAATCCTGAAATTCAAGCCATTGTACCAATTCTTCTTCAAGCTCTTCAAGATCCTAGTTACAAGACGTCGGCGTGTTTGCAAACATTATTAGATACACAGTTTGTTCATTTTATCGATGCACCTTCTCTAGCGTTAATTATGCCTGTTGTTCAAAGAGCTTTTATGGATCGTTCTACAGAAACAAGGAAAATGGCTGCTCAAATTATAGGAAATATGTATTCTCTTACTGATCAAAAAGATTTATTCCCATATCTGCCTACAATTATACCTGGACTTAAAACATCACTTTTGGATCCCGTACCGGAAGTGCGTAGCGTTAGTGCACGTGCACTAGGTGCAATGGTACGGGGCATGGGAGAGTCAAGTTTCGAAGATTTATTGCCATGGTTAATGCAGACATTGACGTCAGAAACAAGTTCGGTTGATCGTTCTGGTGCTGCACAAGGATTATCGGAAGTTGTAGGAGGGTTGGGCGTTGAAAAACTACACAAGTTAATGCCTGATATTATAGCTACAGCCGAACGCACTGATATTGCGCCACATGTAAAAGATGGATATATAATGATGTTTATTTATATGCCAGTTGTGTTTCAAACAGAATTTACACCTTATATTGGCCAAATAATAAACCCCATTCTGAAAGCGCTTGCAGATGAAAACGAGTATGTAAGAGATACAGCCTTAAAAGCTGGCCAACGAATTGTGACACTATATGCAGACTCAGCAATTCTTTTATTATTACCTGAATTAGAGAAAGGTCTGTTTGACGATAACTGGAGAATCAGATACAGTTCGGTACAGTTATTAGGAGATCTACTATATAGAATTTCTGGTGTAACTGGAAAAATGAGTACTGAAACTGCAAGTGAAGATGATAATTTCGGTACCGAGCAATCTCATCTTGCTATTATTAATTCTCTTGGAGGAGAGCGACGAAATAGAGTTTTGGCGGGCTTGTATATGGGAAGGTCTGATGTAGCATTAATGGTGCGCCAAGCAGCACTACATGTTTGGAAGGTTGTCGTAACAAATACCCCTCGAACCCTTAGAGAAATACTACCTACTTTATTCGGGTTATTGTTAGGTTGTTTGGCAAGTGATAGCTATGACAAAAGGCAAGTGGCTGCACGAACATTGGGCGATTTGGTTCGTAAATTGGGTGAACGAGTGCTGCCAGAAATAATACCAATTTTAGAGCGTGGTCTGGAATCAGAACGCGCTGATCAGCGACAGGGCGTTTGCATAGGTCTCTCTGAAATTATGGCTTCTACTTCCAGAGAAATGATAGTAACATTTGTTAACTCGTTAGTTCCTACTGTGCGGAAAGCGTTGTGTGATCCACTTCCTGAAGTACGGAAAGCTGCTGCTAAAACATTTGATAGCCTGCACAGCACTGTTGGCACAAAGGCTCTTGATGATATCTTACCTTCTATGCTTCAGCAATTAAATGACGATGATCCAGAAATTGTTGAATGGACTTTAGATGGGCTACGTCAAGTAATGGCTATTAAATCTAGAGTTGTTTTACCTTATCTTGTGCCGCAATTGACTAGTCCTCCAGCAAATACTAAAGCATTGTCCATTCTTGCTTCTGTTGCCGGAGAAGCCCTAAATAAATATTTAAACAAAATTCTTCCTGCTTTGCAAACTGCTTTGGCAATATCAAGTGGCACCTGTGAAGAAGCACAACAACTCGAGTATTGCCAAGCAGTTGTTCTATCCGTTGTCGATGAGGCTGGTATTCGTACAGTAATTGATACACTTTTGGAAAGCACCAGAAATGAACTTCCAGAACAACGAAAAGCTGCTGCTACCTTGCTGTGTGCTTTTTGTGCAAACACTAGAGCCCAATATATTAACCACGTGCCTCAACTTTATCGAGGCTTGATTCATTTATGTACTGATACCAACAAAGAAGTACTTCAGATGTCTTGGGAAGCTCTTAATGCAATCACTAAATCATTGGACGCAAAACAACAAGCAACGTTTGTGTCTGATGTTCGTCAAGCAGTGCGTTTCGCCATTTCAGATATGAAAGGTACAAGCAATGTGTTACCTGGATTTTGTTTACCTAAAGGTATTGCTCCAATTTTACCAATTTTTCGTGAAGCAATTCTTAATGGTGATGGCGATGAAAAGGAGGCTGCTGCTCAAGGACTTGGAGAAGTCATTAAATTAACTAGTGCGCCAGCTTTGCAAAGTAGCGTTGTATCAATTACTGGACCATTAATTCGAATACTTGGCGATAGATTCAATCCCAATGTAAAAACTGCTGTGCTTGAAACATTGGCAATACTACTAGCAAAAGTCGGAGTAATGCTAAAGCAGTTTCTACCACAATTGCAAACAACTTTTGTGAAGGCTCTTAATGATCCAAATAGAGTTGTTCGTCTTAAGTCAGCAAATGCATTGAGCTATTTAATTTTAATTCATCAACGACCTGATCCATTGTTTATTGAATTACACAATACTATAAAAAATTCTGATGATGTACCTGTTAGAGAAACTACATTGCATGCTCTCCGCGGGATAATTTCACCAGCTGGCGATAAGATGACTGAACCAGTAAGAAAACAAATTCATCAAACTCTTCTTGGATTACTAGTTCATTCAGAAGATACAACTAGAGCTTGTGCTGCTGGCTGTTTAGGTGCATTGTGCAAATATCTAACACCAGAACAATTGTCTGCTACACTAAATGAACACCTTTTAAGTGAGTTGTAAATTTAATTTAATCTAGAAAATTAATTGATCACGATAATTTATTTTTATAGATGATGATGCTTCTCATGATTGGATACTAAGGCATGGTAGAGCTGTATCTCTATCAGTGGCATTAAAAGAAGCTACAAATATAATATGGGATGAAAAGTACATCTTAAAAGTGGAAAAAACCTTAATAAACCAATTAAATGCAGATCGCGTTCAAATTACCCAAAGTGCAATTCGTTCTTGCGGTTATTTATTGCAGAATTTAATGTGCACTTCCCAACCGTTACCAGTAAATTTATTAGGACCTTTTGTCAAAACAATGAATAATACCAATAATGAAGTCAAGCAACTATTTGCCAAAATGTGTATCCACTTGGCAAGAACAGTTCCAAGTGTTAATATGACTCCAGAATTATTACGACTTTTGTTACCTATGCTAGTAAATGGCACAAAGGAGAAAAATAGTTATGTGAAAGCAAATAGTGAGCTTGCATTGATTGCTGTCTTAAAACTGAAGGAAGGGGATGAAGTTAATCAGGTAAGCATTATTTAAAATTATGTTAAATACTTTTATATAATTCACCGATTTTTAGAAATGTTTGAAAATATTGGATGTTGGGGCCCGAGAATCGCTTATTGACGTAGTCAGCAAAGTTTTAAGGAAAATTATGCATCAGTCTGAGGGCAAAGAAGAAGAACTGGATGAAACGTTATTAACCTGATCAATAGATCAGTTTTACTCTCATTATCTAAAGCTAATAATATTCAGTATATTATTACCTATTTCGTACGCTATTCAAATGTTTTCAATGTATCCATATCTTGTCTCAATAATGCATTTTATAAGTTTTCATCGACAGAATAATATATACTTGAATATATTTGATATGCTTACTATTAATGTTTTGTATGGTCTAGGAAATAAAACACACATGAATATTAATACTTATTTTTAAATACACATGCCTGTTCACCTTTTGTAATAATTTTCCGTTTCCCGTAAGCAAGACGAGACAACGCAAATTTTGGAGTTTTTTTATTATATCTTTGAAATGATGGACTTGAGAATAAAATGTTTCGAAAAGAAACTATAATTTTTCTATAAATTTCCTGCAAAATGCTGCAAAGTAATACCAATATGTACATAAATGTCGTATTCCTTATTGTTTCAAAGATATTTGTCTTTGAAAATTCACAATTTACTGAAATTTACATCGTCAAACTTTTGGTTCTAGTGTCTAGTAGGACTGTTCTTCAGATAAAATGTCACAAGCAAAGTTGCAGAGCATTTAATTTACTTCAATAATATATATATATAACTTGGCTATTTTATTCTTTATCAAAAGCAACAATTTTTCGGTTTTTTTGTCAAAGATTGAAATGAAGTAAATTTTGATCAGGTGGCTTTTGGTCCATAATGAAACTGGGCTTTATTAGGGTTACAATACCTGAACACTGATAAGGGGTTACAAATTGTAAAGGTACTTTTTACCATTCTAAAATTAAATGATCGGTAATCAAAATAGTTCCATTTTCATAATAATTTTCATCAGAAGCAAATGTTTATCAAAAAATTATTTATGTTGATTGATAATCACATGTATCTCTAAAACATTAAAGATATACAGGGTGGTCAGAAACTAACGGAAACGATTGCCATAGCTTTATTTCGCGAGTTTTTCTGAGTAAGAATCGAAAAACAGAATTCTTCTAGGACCTCCAGTTTCGTCGCAAAAGTACTTCAAAGTTTCTCTTTTTTAAGCCTTTTTCATTGTTCGTTAACACTTCTTATGATACTTTTTTTTCTAACAAATAAGTATGACACCATTGCAAAACCAAAATCGGTAACTATGGAAAAATTGCCACTTATATTATTTCTTTACATGAGTTCTGCGACGGTCTCATGGGTCGCAGAAGGGTAGTTTTTTCTGATTCATACTAAGAAAAATGCATACAATGTCACTACGGAAAGCGTTCCCGTTTGACCACCCTGTATATCACACATATATAACGTTGTAAAAAATGAAATTAGCGATCAATTTTTGTAAGATATTATAAGATTCCTATTAAGAAGTTGGAAAATTTCCCACTTTGAACTTCCTCCTCTTACATTACTACTTGGCGGGTATAGAGAAATTAATGTAAAACAATTGTTTTACGTATTTACAAGCGCATTGATTTGTTTTCTGAATTTCGAATTTTAAATAATTTTATAATCAACAAAGTTAAAAATTTAAAGTTTTGTGTTTAGCTGCACTTTTCAGGCATATGAAACATCCAATTCAAAAGTTTGTTAAAAACAGATTGAAAAATGGAAAATTTGTTAAAAATTTGAAAATGTGTCTTATGATTATTATTATTCAATTGGCATCACAGCTGGCATAGACTCACCATAAAGTATGAAAGGAAATATAGATTCCTCTTTGTTATTCTAAAGGGCTAATTCTAACCAAATTAACTATCTGCCCATAGAAATTTGGCATAACAATAGAATTGCGGAGCTTCGCACTTTTGGGTAGATACTTTTTGCATTGCCCATACCGCTACATTTCAAACTTGAAATAGCTTGGCGTGAGATCAAGTTATTTGCTCGAAATCAGGTTTCGGGTTCAGTGCAGATTACTCATGTGATGTAATTTTTTGTTTGTTTTTTAACTCAATTAACAGTTGACTCAAAAGGGGCATAATATTACATCGCATAAGGAATAATAAAATAATTAGGGTGATGTGTCCCTTGCGAAATGTTGTCGCGCTTAGCTGAATAATGAATTGGTACTTACCCTTACACTAGGAGGTGAAAACGTAATACTGCTGAATAGAGTAATCAAGCCACAATAAACTTTGTATTAAAAAATGGTGATAAAATTTACAATTAGACAATTGAAAGATC
>JASKGN010019729.1:0-22530 GCA_030556245.1 Falagria sp. GC000072 | reverse complement strand
TGTGCAAATATTGCGAGACAATCTGCGGCGAGGCCCCCCTTTAAGAGTGTCGGTGGGTTCTTGGCGTGCATATAGCTTCCGGCCCAACCAACCGACTGACGTCTCCACCGAAAATTTTTAGCTTAAAGGTTCGTGCGGTGGCGACATGACCGGAGAACTTGGAAATTTTTAGAAATATTAATTTAATTTTTATTAAAGTGACATCTATATTGAATTTTATTGAAGAAAAATTAAAATTTAAACTATTTTATATTTCGTCGCACAGCGGTATCGAACCCACGACTCTCAGTACAAGAGCTATGGACAATACCACTACACCACGAAGCTTGTTGATATTTCGCTGTTAAAACTTCTACACTTTCGACCGTTTCGAAAAAATATTAAAATGGGACTTAGAATATTTTTACTTTACCAAAAAATTTTATTATATGAAGGATATTTTCTTGGAATTTAAATCATACAAATTTGAATTACTAAATGAAATCATTTATTATTTTCTTGTAAAGTATTTGAATTATAACAATAATATTTTATACTGTAATTTAAAATAAAAGTCCATATTAAAACTACACATATATATACTTAGTTTTATTTACAAACCTAATCATATTATTAATTCCTTCCTTTTCCAAGTCCTGAGGAAATCGTCAAATCTGTAAAAAAGAAATGTTATATTAATATATATTTATATATTTAACATATATACATATTGAATTTATGAAATTATTTGTTTTCAATTCATAAAACACTTTTGTGTTTTACAAATTTTCAACATTACCCTTATTTCTAAGTAGTAATACTTTCTACTGTTAACTTTACCCCTAATTTATTGTTGTTTCTTAAATTTAAAGTAAAACTAATTATGACCCAACAGTTTATTGAAATATTTATATCTATCTACCCTGAATAAATATTTCTAGAACCTAAGATAAAAACTGTTGGTTTTCTTCAACTTTTTGTTAATAAACTACGCATTTGAAAATGCAATTAAGCGTAAATTAAGATTCATTATTACTCCCATAGAAAATCTGTACTCAAGTCGCGTATAGAATAATTAAATTGTGTGCATTCTGTAAGCTCGAAAACAACGCAGTTTGCAAACCTAAAAACGACAAAAATAGTAAAAACCCAGCAAGTAAATGCGCTTGCCCTCTACACTCGCCGCAAATGAACTGTGGTTGCTGTAAAGTATAAAGGAAACAAAAACGCGAAAAACCTGCAAATGTACCCGAAAGGGAGAAAAAGCATTTTGACCATAAGTACTAGGAGAAACGAAATGAGAAAAATAACATGCTTGTATGTGCTAGGTTTGCAAAAGACGGGTGAAAACAGTGAATTTCAACCCCCGTTTCTGCATAAATGTATTCAGTTCATAGAATGCAGTTTGTGTGAGCATATTCAAAAATACAAAGCTTTTTTTGTAGAGATTATTATATAGAGAGGTTGTCTATATTTAAATTAAAATCTGAGTTAGAGTTTCTGCTTTACTCATGTGTATGTTATGAGCCTATTGCTCTACTCTAGGCCCATCATGAGCCGTTCATGTATTCGAGGACGTTAGTGGTAGAGCTTTTAAAATATGCAAATGAACGTTTTGTTTCAGCTTTTATATATTTTTTAGTCAAGCTCGTTGTACGAATGCATTTAGTAGCGTTTCGTGGGGATGTCAGACTGCTACTGTAAAAACTTTCATAACAATAAAAAGCGTTTTGCTTCATATTATTATTTGCATGCGATGACAATAAATGTGCGATGGCGAGAATGGAAACCAAAGGGATGTTAAAATTTGCAAAAATTGAAATTCAAATATTTTTTTTGGAATAAATTTCATTTTGAAGGGTAATAAATAGAATCATGCATGAAATTAGATCATGTTCACAATTTGACTCTTAAATTTATAAACATTACCATCAAGTATTATTTACGCGTATTAATTCGCATATAGAAATGCGAATACTAAGCTGGACCGAATTGGGTTTTGCACTTTTCCTATAGCATAAAAATCCAATATGGTTTATGATGATCGTAAATTAATACGTGTGCGTTTGATTGAAAATGTATATTTTCCGTTGGATGTGTTTTGAGTCTGTTGGACCGTAACTAAACCCATAAACTACACTCAACACATATACTCGCATTCCCGCAGTTTGTACTCAATTCTCTTCTGGATATACAGGAACTTCAAAATGTTAAAGTTTAATCTTAAGATTGCCTACAAAATTTTGTAAGAGCAATTTTTAAAATATTTATCGTGAGGAAATATATACATCAAAAAGCTGCAGCACATAAAAACACATTTTGTAGAGTTTACATTTAGTCACTACCCATTCCCAATTGCCATTCAAATTCGCATTTGGCCCAATGGAGACTAACACGAAACAGAACGTACCCTTGTGTCTCCTCTATTTATTTAAGTGTTTGCGTACGCAACACAAATGAAATCACAAACTAATATATGGCGAACCATGCGTAACAATTCGTGCGATGCAATTCGCGCTGCTGAGTTCGACCGTAATAACATTTGCAACGTGCATGCAGTTACTGGGTCATAGTGGGTTAATGTTTTTCGATATGGAAGTTGCTCTCGCAATTCGATAATATTCATATGCAGTACTGATCAAACAGTAAGCACACGCCGGAATCAGCTTAATGTAATCTGATGAAATTTATTTGTAAAAAGAATTAGCGCACTACTACATCTATTTAATAAGGTTGGCATTCAAATTGCAATTAGAATTGCGAAATTATACGTGAGACATTCATAGATTTAGTTTTTATTGATTTTTGCAGGGAACTCTATAATCCCAAAATTGGGCCAGGAACTACGGGCAGACCATATTAAATTTGGCCAGACATATTTTGACACATGGTATAATCCTAAAAGGTTTTTTAAAAATAAACTTAGGTGAAACCAGCAGATATAAGTTATTGCATTAAACCGAAGACAATTCAATAAAGAAAATGTAATTTATGGTATTGCGCACATATCGCTGCTGCCTTCTGCACCTATATATAAATCTGAAATTAAAAAGCCACAGCACAAGTAACCAACCAACGGTACTGTAAAGCCACGTTGGCGAGAGTTTAACAATGACCACAATCAAAGGATGTTCAACATAAAACCCAAAGCAAGCATGAAAACATGGACACGCGAATAAGCTAAACGACACGTCCACGCAGAGTTTCATCTTTGGATGATGAAAGATGTTCTCTCGTTCACGTGCACAGGGACAACGCGAACCTTTTACACTTCTTCCAATATTTTTTATTCTGCGAGTTTTGTAGCATTTGCGAAATTGGTATCCGTAACGGTACCATAAATATACATCGAGCATATGAATATAATAATAACACGTAGAACATTTCGCCGAGTTATCAAACCAAAATTATCTCGGAATAAAACGCGTTACAACTTTATTAGCACTGCCCATAAATTCTCTGACTTTTTGGCCGTGCGCGTGAGTCAAAACCAATGCCAACGAGAAAGAGCTCCTCGTTTATTCTGTAATAATAAATGAGTGTACTTCGTATGCACACACATCAGCTACTGTTTTCTTTCGCCCGACGTTTTGTGCCTCTTTAGCACGCCGTACACATCCAGTTTCGAAGTATATATGTAAAGGCCACATATGGAAGGTGGCAGAAGGGTGTAGTTGTATGCACGTGCTGGGTTTTCGTGCACGCGGTGTTTATGAGGAAACCGGTCTCGGAGTTACCATCACGAATATTCGATAAGTTAGCTTTTCACTATGTAGTCAAACGCCACGAGTGTCTTATACGAACATATAAAAGGCTATAATCATTTAAAATTAGAAATGAACTAAAATTTTGGAAATAATTGCTGCGTCGATTCCCAATTCCGATTGCCAAAGTTCCCGATCAACCCTGGCCAAAACCCGAACCGTTCGTTTTACTAATTACCAAAAGCCAAATCAATTAAAATGCCATCACCAGAATGCAAATTTTAAATTTACAACCTTCTCGAGGTGACGAAGTGGTATCGCGCATGCATCGAAAATAAAACGTGGTCAATAGCATTGGTAAAGCAGCTGAACCAACTCGTAGCATGCACCACAGATTACAAAAAACGAACGCGCTCCCAACACGCCGCTCGCGGATTTTATATAGTGTTTACTATTGCCTTTCGGACATGTTGAAGAAACGTGTTTTCGAGCAAAACGGTATCGATGCAATGATATGCGTGTTACTTGGTCATTACTTTTCAGCCACGAAGTGAAATAATAAACACACAAATGTTTCATACGACTAAAACACTTATAATGTGTGATGGCGACTGAGAAGGCGAGTGGCCTAAGAATCTGTTGAATTGAACTGAACTCTATGTTGGTAAACAAGAAGAAAAAAATGAGGCGGCGGTGGAGTTCAACATTGCACGTGTTTCCAACGCCATGCAACCCAATGCTTCTTGCTTGCTTAAAAATTCAAAAACTCCACGACCACCAGCGGTGCTTTAATTGAAATTGTCGTTATGTCGTGTGTAACATATATTTATAGATATTATAGCCAATGCATACATACGAGACTATTGAACACAAATCCTGATTTGAATCAATGTCAATGAATAAACTTTTGATATAATTAACTGACTGTTATTTCTTTAATGTATTGTTAATCAATCTATCTTGATTTCTCAATTCTGTCTAAACTGAAATAATTGAAACAGATAAAGCTTTGCGTGTACAATTGCGTTTATTCAATTTGTTATGCAGTTGTATACTGAGTTTAGTTTACCTACTTTTGCCATAAACTTTATAAGCCGCAAAACATGCACGTGATATTAATAATTAGATCTCATGCGACACGAAACTACATTATTTCCCATTCGATTTCATTTTCTTTTGCCTCACAAACAAATTTGTTCAAAAAAAAACAAACAAATAAACATAATTTCCCGAAGAATTATTTTGTTTCTATGTTAAATAATTATAACCCAATTACTCTATTTTAGTACAGAGATAGAAGCAATAACTAGGGAAAGTATTAAGGACAAGATGAAGCCAGAAGCGCATACAACTTCCAAATGTCCTTATTTAAGTTAATAGTGTGACGCGAAGGGTGGGTAATGGTAAAACGACATTTTATGTTTATTAAAATCTGCAGCCTCGAACGCCATTCATATATCCTGAGCTGCAAACGGTTGCTGCTAGCAGGGAGGCAGCCATATCGTGTTCTTTCAGTTCTAGTAAACTGGAAGCGAATTGATGCAAATGGAAATTTTAAAGTCTCGTCATGGCTGTCGTAAAACCCGTGCGTTCCCGTCCGGTCGTCTACCATGTACAGAGTATAATAGTGTGGGCAAATAATTCATCTTACATATTAAATCGTGTGTGCACAGAGAGACAGCGCAAGCATGCGAGTTTTATACTATGGTATTATGTAATTAAAGGCGACGCATTAGGGACGTTAATTGCACTTTTACATTTATATGATTTCACGGCAGGGAGGCAATGAGCACGACTCATAGCATGAGGCATATTTAATTAATTGAAAAGTTTTGTTACTTCACTTGATTTGTGTTATGACTTATAATTACATTACTGACTATTTAGAATATTCATAAAGTACTTACATAAGGACCAAGGACCAAGAAGTTATCAAGAATACATTTCCACCTGCAACAAATAACAAATGTTTATTTACATTATTGCACAGACTCTTTACTATTGTTGAAATCATTTTCAAGATTTCAATTATAAATCAATTTCACGTCTTGCTCTTGGACAAATGTTCCCATAAATTAAGCATTTTAAACCTGCGCGTCAGATAACATTTATTATTAACTTACAACACAAGTAATCTTTTTCATAGGCTCATAAGTTGGAAGGCGCATACAAAACGGCATAAAGCAACGCACAATGGACTCGCACATATCAAATGTGTATAATTTAATTTAATTAGCGGGCAGGTAGGCGAGCCATGAGGAAAAGAGAAACGAAAACGACGAAATGATAAGTTACCTTTATGAAAATGATATAGTAACCAAAGTGACCCACAAACACATTACAAACTGACTGGGATAAACTTTACAGGTAGTAGTAACTAAAAAGGAAGATTTTCTTTTGAAGAATTGCATTAAGATTTGAAAAAGTGAAAAATCTTGGGAAAACAGTTTCAACACTTAAAAAAATCTGAATAAACTTGTAAGAAGTAAATGTAAACCTCTTTGATATTTCGCATTTTGTAAGCACTAATCTGTGAGGTAAATCCTGCAGAATCCTACAATATTTTATTCCCTCCACCCGTTTCAAAATTTAATGATTCTTTTAAGAACAACCGAGCGTGTTCAGGTCCCAACTCGGCATTAGCGCAACATTAAGCAAAATAATCATTAAATCCTGCACTTTTCTTGCACACGTCCGCAGAGACTAAAATATACATTGAGAAGACGAGGAGAGAAGAACGATTACTTTTTAAAAACCTCTTTTCGCTGCATTAATATTAACATTTCTCTTTGCGAGGACTTCTGTGTGTGAGTATTCCTATGCATGTAGTTAAACTACTAGAGAATCTGCGCAATGTTCACAGCATATAGGGAGAGGAGAGTTGCACCTCGTGTATTTTTTATTATTGCATCGCTTATTCTTTTCTCCTCATCCTGTTAGATGCAGCCAGGCTTGCTTTCATTGGAGAGCCGAGAGCGTTTCCTGAATACCCTACAGATATGAGTCCTGCGTGTATATACGTGTTGACAAATAGGTAGCTAGTGCTTAGCTATATAAAATCTGAGCTTTAATCTTATACTTCTTTTGTACTTATAAACTTGAGCAAAAGTTGCATGAATAAAGGATTACGTTAATCCTTTCATTCCGTAATACATCCAAGACAGGTGTCTACAAGCATTACAATTTTATACACTTTATATTCATTACTTTTTGAACTTTCGCGCTTTTCGTCTATATTTTTCATTACTTCCATCGAGGGAGAAAGTGTAAAATGGCTTTGTTTTCAAACATAAATTTGTTTAACTTTTAATTTTCACCCTTCACTTATTAAAATTTAATTGTAGTATATCTAAAAATACAGCCATATGTTATGAATAAGTCTATGTGGTATACTATACAAAGAAAAATGTTTTATCGCTAAGAACATGACGTTTGTTAGTATTTAATG
This sequence comes from Falagria sp. GC000072, assembly GCA_030556245.1. Classification (NCBI taxonomy): domain Eukaryota; kingdom Metazoa; phylum Arthropoda; class Insecta; order Coleoptera; family Staphylinidae; genus Falagria; species Falagria sp. GC000072. The sequence goes on along the minus strand of JASKGN010019729.1, from coordinate 15,399 downwards.
GTTATAGAGAATCGTCAAGGCGCCACATGAATTCTCTATACGTTTCAATCACTTATTGGCGACAAGCGTCGAACGAGTTTTAAATAGGAGTACCATATCATCATCATCCGCCTGCCAAATGTTACAGTATACTGAAATTTTGGGGGAGCGCTATTATTTATAGTTACGGTCATAGTGAAACATTTTACGAGACAAATTATTGATAATAAAATCGGTTGAACATGTGATTACGATAACGTCTCGAAGCGTCTTCCTTTGCATTTTCAAATGAATGCTATACTTGACTAACATATTCAAGACAAGACAAGAAAAGACCATAAAACTATTTTCGTTTTGCTAGTATTTAATGGTGTAGTGTAATTAAACCAGTAATATACACAACGCCAGCGGGTTTTCGTGGTTGGGTTGCTACTGTGGGGAATATTTCGGGGTGGTCTTGATTTGTGGGTTTGTCCTTGTAATACCATGGATATAAATCAATGAAAATATAAAACCAAACGAAAGAATAAATAAATCTTTTTTTAGAGAAGAATAATTTTAAAATCTGGTGCAAATTAGTTAAAATTGTATGCAAATAAATTTGATTTAAAAACATATGGTATGTTGGAATAGATTCCATTAAACTTCAACCTATCATATTCTATACTTTAAATATATATCCACTTGCAAGCAATAGCTGCCAATCTTTTAGCCAGGTAGCCAGTAGTAAAATGACTAAAATAGCTATTGTGCAATTTCACACTTGAAATTACCATTTAATTTATATATAGGCTTTTTGTAATTTAATTACTGTTGTACATTCCTTTGCACTTCGTATCTTTCTAAGTACTTCAATGCCATTTTCATTTTGTATTTATTTTATATGGTAATGTTTTGAAAACTCTCCAAGTCTTAAATTCCATATAAAATAAATATATTTTGAAGAAATTTAGTTAAATGACTTATTTTGATCATCCGATATATAGACATATTTAATAGGGTCGGGAGCAACCTGACATCGTGGCAGTTGAAACATATTAAAGCACTCTCCAATAAAAGCAATTCATCATTCAATTGACAGTAATTCATATTTACTTGGACGTTCATTGCAACTAATTACTTTTCGACAATGTTTGAACCTAATGAAACATACCTATTGACATATCCTATAAGAAGTAATTTTGTATCCGAAATTATATTTTAAGTTACATTAACTATTAACTAACTATTAAAGTAATTATTTAATCTTGCAACTAACTTTATTAATATGACAGATGTTCAGACAAGATGGCCAATGCAATTTGGCAACCACTAGCAAATACTACATAAAATTGTCACATAAAATGTTAACAGTTGATGATGGAAATATAATTTAAATATAATTTCGCAAACATTTATGAACTCATTTATAGTTACACGAAATGGAATATAAATGGCTCAACCGCGAGAATAAATGAATATGCGGAAAAATGAATGGTTATTTTCGTTGTATGATGTTGGAATATTTTTAAACATGCATTCGTCTTATAACATTAAACCCAAGACTATGTAGATAATTTAGAAGCAATATATAACAAATCCTCGTGTAGTCCTGCGAAACATATAGCCATATGACTCAAGTCAAAGTAAGTAAAAACGATATAAGTACATATAAACCATTCTGAGAAGAGAAGTATCCAGAGAGTCTGAACACACGTAAAACATAAGTGCTGTAAGCGCGCGCGAGCTCATCCTATAATACATCAACGCTCAACCAAAGAAAAAACAATTCGCCCAGCCGATATTAAAAACAAGGCGGCATTGCCTTTGAAGTCACTCACACCAGTAAACTTGAAGATGCTCATACTCATAGCTGACAAACGTTGGAGTACTTAGCTCCTTACGTGAGAGAACGATATTGCACATTGCGGAGAGATCACATTCCTGATCCAAGAAAATCACGAACATGTAGGTACATCCAGAAAAAACAACGTCCGCGTCCAGCTAACCGAAACCGCACCAAAAGTCAAGCCAAAAGTCTCAAGGGTGCAACGATCCGTCGTATGTTTATGTTCGCAAACAAACTCTGAGTTGGAAGAGAGAGAAACAAAGATCGTTCGCTAACCTGGCAAAAGTACAAAGCTTCCTGTGGGATTAAAAAAACAACTTTTCGGAGGAAACACATATAACGCAATGCTGCTGAGACTGATATGGATCTGGATGGATGTGGTTCATACATCATGCTAACTAAATTTCCGATTTCTTTGGAATGTTTTTTTTGGATTTTGAATATTTTTTGTGAACACATCAAATTAATTTAATAAGGTCTGTAAGATGAATTAATCAATCATGAAACTCGTGTAAGCTGAATAAAACCCTTAATTAACTCCCATTCAAAACTCAAAGTCCATACCACGCCAAATATTTATTATTACAACTGATATTCTAACCCGCTTGACCGCAATTACTGTCTAACTTTGCAAACTTTGCTAAACCAATCCTACCAGAGGCAGAAACGCGGAAAACCCTTCCATTCGTAAATCCCCAAATCATTCAACAATAATTATAAGCAGGTGAAGTGATATTCAACTTCTGCTCTTGCTAAAATACCTGCCACATAACCATTTGTACCCTTCGCCATACTCTAGGCCAAAAGCGAGTTCAACAACATATAGAGCTACCTACATGCTGAATACATAGAATACCTAAACGCCAAGTTGTAAGTCCCTCCGGAGTTTGGACTTTTGCAAGCTGAACGCGCACCCTTCTTCTACCCGTTTCGACCTTCACTGACGTTTACGCGTTTCGGTGCTTCCGCACTTTACATTTCAGCATTGCCATCCCTATCCAAGCTTCAATTTCTCTTATTGACTCCATGCGTTTCTCGTATTCCCAATATATTTAATCGACTATAATAATCGATTCCCCAATCACAAAACTCAGAATTCCACAGCCAAAGTGTTTACATTAGCCGATCGTTTCAAAGAGCGCAGCGAACAGTTTGCGAGTAAACAAATCGAAGCACATTAAAACTTTACGAGCTAGCAATTATATGACTAAAATTCAACCAATTTACCAATTAGCTTGTAATATGTTTGCTGTTTAACTTTTAATGTTCTACATTTAAATATTTAACTGTTGTGTTTGCTGTTTTATACTTCGATGTCTTATCGATGAGTATAAAATAGATACAGAATGTTTGAAAATTCTCTGAAACTAAACAGAACTTTTCCAAAATTCTCTCAAATAGACACTGCTTGTTCTTTTCTCGATAGAGAAACAAAACTGCTGGCAGTGATTTATCACCGACATGATGCAAAATTTCGAAAACTTATGATTGTATGCAAATCGGCAAGTGGAATACGAAGATGTTGGATGTTTTAAAACAGTTTTTATACGCTATGCAACTGAGAGGGGTATATAACGTAAGTGAGTTCAGTGTATATGCAAAGTTTTACTGATTTTACGTTTCGCTGTTTGTTAACTGTAAAATAAAAGAACTATGGTACTGCATGTTGGTACTTAAATACCTGTACACGTAAATTTTTAAATCACATACACATGCACTAAGTTGAACACATTGAGGTATAATTTTCTCTGCATTTGTGTATTGGAATACAGTGACACAACATACATTGACCGAAAGCTGAACAGCATGTGTAAGGTTTATCTTCGATCTCGAACTGTTTTAAATAGACCGCGGTTTGAATCCTGACATCAATCCTACTCGAATATATTATATCCTGATATCTCGATCGTGCAGACTGGTTTTTTTTTTGCTGAGTCTCGCTACATACATACACTAGCAGTAAGTATTTGTATATGCTGATATAATACATACAAGAAGAAAAGAAGGAATGGACGTAAAGGTTTCTCGTTGTGTATGCATGTCCCATGAATGTCGTCCTTTCTTGGGCCACTGTGCGCTTGCTTGCAACTGAAGAGGTTTGTTTGCTAGTACAAACTCTTGGCGCAACACAAGAAGAATCCCTAACAAAGTTTAAAGTCTTTTTTATAGAACCTGCTAACTTTTAGAAGATCTTCTTATTCCTTATTTTGTCCTGTCAGGAAGCAAAGTCGAGATAAGTCGAGGCAGGCAGTGTGGCTATCCACTTCATTTATTATAATGTTATAGTGAATAGACAAGACATCAAGTGTACACAATTGACAATTAATTTACTTAATTAATTTAACTTATAGTTTTCTTACTTCTTGCATCTCTGCAAGCATGTGTTTTTGCATAATGCTATGCAAACTTTTTGCTCTGCGCTTAATTATACGATATTCACTAACGACAAGTACGTACAAAAAGTTAAACTTCGTTTATTGTGAATTGTTTTGCTCGTTATTTTGCCCTTGTCTGAAATTCCTTTACTTTGAATCTTTTCCTTCAAACAGCATATCCTTTATATGACTGCGAGAGTATGCGAAATTGTTACAGGGAGCGAAGCGGACAAAGTTTCGTCGCTGTAAATTTAATCATATCGACATGCTGCACGTAATATGTGCGGCTGCTCGTAAGTTTACATGCGATATTGCGCTGTACGAATCCTGGGATTTCGAGTACATGCATGCCATGCTCCTGTTCGTTCAGAATGGTCGGTCGTCTAACACTGAGGAGAGAAACAACTCGACGGAAACCCTGAACCCAGGAGAACCCATTACCAACTTTAATTAAACTATGAATAACAAATAATGATAAAAATTCTTCGTTCGCGTTTGCTACCGACAGGCAAAAGGAAAAAGTTAGAAAGCTCATTTATCCTATAGAATGCAAGTTGCAAGTGATGAACTGCAATTGGTGAACAGGATGATTTTGATAGTCTTTGATACACTGTGGAATTTTTTATTTGAATTTGATCTTTTATTTCAGGACCATTACATAAATTGAGAATGAATTTTGTAAAATATTATAAAATATAAGCAATGTTTCTTCCAAATTGTAACTGCACCGGAAATGCATATAAAGCCATCTCCAATCCACAAACATACGAAATAATATATCATGAAATGCTTCATTATTTATATTTCAATGTTGTTTGTATACATCTCTCAAGGCAAGGAATAAGAAGGATACTATAAAGTACCATATATGCTACATCATCGTGTTCATCTTATTTCTGAAATGATAGTAGTTGACTTTTCTTAGTGGGGCTTCAAAAGTAGAAATTTTGAACCGACATTGTAACCAATTTTAAAATAAAGTAAATTATGTCTAGTCAGGATTTAACTGTAAATCCTTCTGTGTTAAAATTTAGAAGGTTTAATTCATTGCTGTAAAATTTTTAGATTTGGCAAATGCACATGTCATAAAACTGCATTTTAAAGTTTTAATACCAAAGTCATATTTCATAAAATTTGGTTATAAAGCAGATAGAAGTCGTTTCTTGAGACACACAATTTGTCAATGATATTTTTCCACAAGAATGAACAATCAGAGAAAATATAATAAGCATCATAATTCCAAACAATATTTTCAGAAAATTAATCCAATTTCAAGAGCTATCACTGCAGAAAATCAGTTTTGGCACGACGATGCAGAACACGCTTGTAGCCTGATGGCTTTTTGATGTTTAATTTTGCTCTCGCGTGCTGAAATTGTTTTATTGCAGTGGCTTTCGGCCAATTATTAATAAGCATCATACGTGTTCATAAATACGAAATTTGGTCTCTGGCGACATATCTCATATGTTCTGCGGCAGCAAAGCCAGTGAAGACCTCTTGCCTTCGACATTTATAAATCCCTCTACGCCATCGAAACCGTTGTACTGGAACAGTCACAACCAACATGGAAGCAAAAACATGGAAGAAGCAGAGACCCGAAAAACGAGAAATGCATAAATATCAAGATGCAAACGACCAAATAGGCGATATAGTTAGCATGCGACTGCCACACGCAGGAAAACAGAAACATATCGAACTGCAGCAGCAATCTACATGATTCCCTAAGCATATGTGTTTTCTCATAGCCGTCGTCGTCGCTCATTAAATGGCAACAATTTCATGTAGATGCTCTCTTGTTGGTTGACTTTATGCACTTCGTCACATATAAGTCGTCGGCCGCAAGACAGAATTTACATAATTGAAATCGCTGCCTGCAATGGTGTAGATTTTATTATAATCTTATTATGCTTTAATATATTTTTACGAGCGCGTGTTAAACTTTTCGGCGTTTTACGAGTTGTTTTATTATTTTTTTAGGCCTGAATAAGCCATTATGTATCATTAGAAAGAGACCTTTGTTATATATAGACATACAGCGTTCATATTTATGCTTTTTGTTTCAATGGAATGGGTGTGTGGTGTAATGTTGTTGAAGGAGTCATGCACGAAGAGAAATTACATTCTGCCTTATTTGAAGTCGTTCCATAAAGAGACCTTTATTTGTTTGCTGGGCTTTACTTGATCTTATCAAAAACTGTGTCGAACTAATTCTTTATGAAAACTTAAAATTTTATTTTATGTTCTTGATTTAATTTTATTTCTGTATAACTAATATTAATTTATGGGTGCACTTGGTCTGAACATTCGGTTCAAAGGACCATGATTCATGAGGGAACGCAACAGAACTCAATGTAAAATTATTCTTTTCATTGCATTACATTTTTCGTTGTATTTAATCATAAAATTATTCAAAAAAGAAAGAAACATGAGTTTAAAGCCTTTTTACGACTTTTCATTACCCAGTTGTATTTTGACATTTGCTTGTTAGGCCTCAGTCAACTTTATGTTCCGTTTGATATTAAACTTATAATTAAGTTTAATAAAGTCATAACCAACCGAAGTTCATCCCCTTAAATTCTGCTACCTTTAATGTGGAAAAAAGTATATTAAAAAATTGCAGTGACAAAAAGAAAAAATACTGCGGTTTACAGGGCCTGAAAGCCATAAAAATTATAGTTTTTCGAAGACGATCGACGCCGTCGTTCCTTCGAATGCACTTAAAAAGTTCTGCAACGAAACGAAATTTTTAAGAGTGTTTATCGCCGTTTCTAGCATAAAACTCCAAGTTTTCTTCCACTCATTCAATTTGCTTAGTTCCTTCTTTGCTCTATCCATTTTATACCAAGTCCCATATTGCCCTAAATCGTAACGTAGTCAAACCGCAACTGGAGGAATCACATACGCTATATGTGCATTTAGTGTACGAAGCGAGAAATTGCCATCGTAAAAATCGTGGCATCGAATAAGTACAGCGTTGACCGATCGGCATAAAAATAATCATAACAACGACCACATTTTTAACGACACTAGTACGGAAATTTTTATTTACTTTTATGGTGCATTCAGAATTGAACTTTGTGAGCATGGCTAGAATAGAAGAGGTTTTAATAGATGCCAATATGAGAATAGAACGTGATGGAACGAAACATTTTCATATAATTAGCATGTCAGATAGCTGGTTAATGGTTCAAGTGCATACTAAAACCGTCGTAATCGTAATAGTAAAATCGATTGAATCAAGTATCGATTCTTTGATTCGACTCATGTTTTATTGCCGTGAATGCACATTTTATCGGCTTAAACAAAAACTATTAAAACTTAATTATTCTTATTGTTTTCCTTGAGTTATTCCAATCAATAAATTCTATTATTATACGTTTTGCCTCTTTTCTTTTTAATTTTCCTTTTAAAAGTTCATTTCAAATATTTTGGATAAGCAAGCCTGGAGAAACTGCTAAGAATCAAATCTAAAAGTTCGCTGTAACTCCCTTCTCTTGCAGCGTTCTTGTCCTTGTAGTTGTCGTCCTGCCATGCAAAGTTTGACAAGTCTATGAAACCGCGAAGCGTTAAAACAAAGCTTTAATCCCAGTAAGTTCCCTTTTGTGCAGCCCCGTTCGCGTTCATTTAATAACAGGCACGTCGAGGTGCTTTCGCGACCAACGAAAGGAGCAACCAACCTACGCTTACTTCATCCATCTGAGTAGACATCTAAGGAAATTTGCAACTCCTCTGCTCGTACGACCGAGACGCGAAACTTTAAAATTGCTCTAATTTCGTCACGGCTTTATTAAGGAAAGCTGCGGGATGCAGGACGCAACTGTTTACTTGCATTATAGGGTTTAAACTCTAGAAATGAATTCAATGACAGAAATATTGTGCATGTTTGCACTTTCCTCTATAGAACTATTAAGGGCTAAAGTGGCAAAACCGTAGAATTCTGATTACACGTTTTTATAAGAGCAGGTAATAAATAAAAAGTTTTGAAATGATCGATTCACCAATTAAGTCATTGACAAGCTGTTGCTGTTTTGGACATGCGAATTTGCTCACATTCACAAATTGCCTCTGGAGGTAACAAAAAGTGTCTGAAAATTCGGCTCGACAAGAATAGGCATACAAAAAATGCCAGAGGCATAGCCCAGTGTGCCAAAACGATGACAATACATGCAGGTAACAGGTGTTCGAAATCGTTAGTCAAACTAATTCCCTACGATTTTTATTCAGAAGAAGAGGATGCCTTGTATTGTGGTTGTTGTTGTATTGCTTTGAAATTTCTTCGCGCCTTTACAGACCCTTCTGATCAGTATCCACAGTCTGATTCTTAAGTATTGTATATATAAAAGAAACCGTGGATATATATGTTGTGCAAGTTCTTCTCTCGTTCAGTCTGAAAAGCATGTTTTGTTGAGTTTTATTTCGTTGTAGTTTTACGATGGCCCGTACATGCATTTCACGCTGCATGCCCACAATAGTTGCACAACGCGTACATTGCCGGACGTGTGATTGAACGATTGTCATTTATAAACTTTAATATGTCCTTCTTAAAAAGTCGTAAAGTTTGAATGGATGGATTGATGGAGGATGGTTTGTGTTTGGGTTTTATTGACATATAGATCTCGCAGGATTGTATTTCGTTTGAAATCTGACATATACAAGACTTTTTGATATATAACATCTTTAATTATATATGTGTGGAGATATAGTTAAGTCGGTACTGCGGACGAAATCTACTATTGAATCAAAGCGGTTGATCAAAGTTCTTCTTTTGAAAATGATATATGAGGTGACTGTACCAGCATTAGATAACGTTTGGCTTTGTATGAAAACGTTAAGATCACTTATTGAAAATGAGAACAGACATCGTAAAATCTCATTTGAATTAATTTGAGATTTCTTCGCGTTAAAAGAGAAAATTAAAGAATTACTTACATTATAGTGGAGTCTTTCATCTGGTGCTGATATCCAATTTCCCAAACTGAAACAAAAAACAAATTAATTTAAAATCTTCGAAAAGTTAAAATATTTTGCAAGAAAGTATTATGTTTCTTTCTAGAACACATAAATAAGGCAATTATTCTAAAAGCTTTATTTAATTTGTATGGCTGCATCTGCCATTCGAAAATATTTGATTCGTGACTTTTTTTATTGTGCGATTTAACTTGTAAGGATATTAGGTTCCTTAGCATTGGCTCCTAGACGCGTTGGAGAACTTTAGGGAATACAAAGTAATGCGCGTATTTGCTATCGTCTTGTCTTAAGCTTTTTGCGTTGGCGGCATTAATACAAGCTTATTATTGAAAACATTTCTGCAGTAATGGAAACCCCAAGGGATAGAATACGCAACTATAAAACTGTGGTTAATGTTTGATGAATACAAATTCGAAATGTACTTCCTTTGAATTATCCTCCTTAACTATGAAAAATGGACGTTTTTGAAATATGGCAAATAACAATTTTCTGCAAAAGTCACCTTAGAATATACAAACAATTTGTCACTTTAGATCGCAAGTCCTTTGACAAGCACATCAGAAATGCCCACCTTGGGAATAACCTTCCGTGAGACATACGTCCCAACACGAAACGCATGAAGTCAGCAATAAATAATAACAAAAAGAAACATTCGAGTTTGAGAATATTGTCGTAATGTGCATCATTCTTCTTAGTGCAGAGCTCGCGTCACCATTAACGAAACCTGGTTTCGACCCAAGTAGAGTCCAGCACAGCATCTCACAGCCGTGAGTTCTACTGGAAAAAATGCAATTCATTACGGTCGAACATGAAATAAAAACGAAAAATGAAACGAATGCGTCGCGATGACAGAGTGGCAATAGCTCTAGCAGACATAGTTAAGAAAAGTTGCTGGCTGGAAGTTGATGGTCGAAACGAATGAGCAAAGTTTACCACAACACAGATTGAAACGAACAGGATTGTATCAATATTGGAACAATTTATGATCAAAACATGGGAATCCAAATTTTAGGGGGGAATTTAGATTTCTAATTTTGGGAAAACTAAGGACCATTAGTAAAGCCTACCCTGATTCTGAAATTTCTCATGTATACACTCGTCAGTGACTCTACACAAGTCTTTTAAATAATGTTTTATCCTTTTATACGGTCCACACTACCTGGTCCAGTCAGGTATTCTGGCTTGCACCGAGGTTGTGCATTTACGGATCGTCGGCTCAGACAATCCATGCAATCGAATTGAATACACGACGATGGAAAAGTCTCGATGGGCAACTTGAATACGCATGCAGGGGGCAGATCTTATAACGTTTTGCTAGCTGTAGTAGGCATTGTAGGCCCTTACCACACAGCATCCAATGCTCAGCGCATATCGAAGCCGTCCAATTCGTTCGCGAGCAATATCGAATCGACATGGATGGAAGATTTCGTGTGGTCGAGCACGCAAACGTTGTTAAGGTTAACAATCATTATATGAAGACCTTTCCGAGTGGTTGTCCCTCCGCATCTCGCATCTCTTCCAATCAGTATTGAATTATAGGGATAAAATTTCTTAGGCTATATTTAGTTCCACACGCATTACCAGGCACATTCGACGATGCACGAACGCCATGAGAGACATAACGTTGTACAATCAGGTGAGGAGACCCGTCACGATTATCTTTTCAAGCTTTGATCATTAGACGATTCGGACACAAGCTATTGGGCTTTGAATGACATCTGGATGAAATCAGTTCATCTTCAATCCAACTCCAACAATAAACAAATGGCGATATGGAGAGATTAATCAAAATTATCTTCGACTTCTATCATCGACTGACTTAAATAGATACTCATTCGAGATTAGATTATTAACTCTCAATTTTTCTTGTTAGTGCTCATACATTATCTCCCTACTAAAGAGACTTTTATTGTGTGCAGATTAACAAGATAAAGATTCTTTAATCCAAATTGCAATTTGTTAAATTTTTATAATTAACTTGTCTTTAATGATCAAACCACATAAACTAATGATTCAAACAATTACATCGTCTTGCTTCAAATGAAAAACATTTATGTTTATAACCATCATTAAAAGGTTCTGAACATTGTGAGCAAATAATTTTCAATTCTGTTTTCCGTTCAGCTATAACAACAAAACGAGCTTTTGAATCGTTTGCACTAAAAGAGATCAGGAATTATTACATCCGCGTTTAATTAGCGAACCGCAGAATTTTACAGCTTGTAGAGGTACCGGGAACTATTTCACGCTTCCATTTCGATTCGCGATTTCCTAGAAACTTATTTAACAGCTCAATTCGATCGATGGAAGTGCACGGGATATCGTACCTCCAGACAAGTAGAAAGAAGTACAGATTGGAATTTCAGTATAGCGATGGGAATGTTTCGAATAGAGAAAAATAAACTATAGAATCCTAGATTGTTTCCATCTTTACAATTCAATTGAAAATTGGAAAAAAGATAGTAAACTAAAGAAGCGTTTTCATAGTGCTATCGTGGGCGTGAAGGCGCGAAATTTTCAAATGATAAAAAAAATGCTTTCAATCCATTGGTGAAAATTTTGCGCCTGAAAACCATGAGAACGCTCCATAATCCATCAAATCAAAGAAAGCATTTGTTTCAATTGTGAAATTTCATGTTTAGAGTTTTTAAAAGAGATATGAAACTAAATGTCTCAATCATTGAATAAATAAAGAAATCAAACCGCCCTAGACGGTTTTAGCTATTTATTTACATAGGAATCGATCGATTTATTGCACGAAGAATACAAACAAGTCGCTCGAAGTGGAAAACGATGGACACTAGCATTTTCCAGCTATTACTCATGCACTTTTGCAGACATATTTGCTTTTACTCATAATATGGCTATGGAACATACAAATGCACAAGTTACAGTTACTTCGATCATCGCATAGTGCACATGCTAAAGTGGTGGCGATGTAAGTGCAAGCGTAATGTTTTCAACACGTTTCGATTTGCTTTCCCGAATATGCTTTATTATGCCTTCATTTCACACATTACACGAACCCATAATAATAATAATAAGCAATAAAAGACGTAAAAGCAATCATTGCGCTTGTGGCTAACGCTTAGTTATCTGTATTCGTACGCAGCTTGCGATATATAATAATATATAGGTACCTACATGCATAAAACGTTATTTTCATTTATAATTCAATCACTCTCACCATGCACTCACTCGTATTTACTATTTGCTCGTTCGCCACATTCGAACTGTTATTATTTGCGCTTGGAGTTGTTTGAAACTTTGATGTTTCAGGTCGGAAGGAGCAGAAATCGATCAGCTGCACGGCGCAAGTGTTTCTTATTTCTTCATGCCGAGTTTATAATTATGGTCGATTTAATAATCTTTGTATTTAATTACTACTATTTGTCAATAACTTAATCAAGACTTTTTGTTCATGTACATTCGTGTTATTACATTATTTGATTGCTTTAATTACTTTTAAACACTTGCGGGTTTAATCAGGCAAACATTTACAGAATTAAAAATTGTGATGTCTATATTTACGATGTACACCTGCTTTTCACAATCTTAAAAGGTTAACTGTGAATTGCTTCATGCATTTTCATTTCGGAAATAAAAGAATCAACATTTTCTATTATTGAATTTTCTTACTTTGCTCTCGAAATTAATAAAAAGTAGAAAGAAAAGTAAACAAGTTTGTAAAGCGTAAAATGATCTCCTGACATGTTTTTCCCGATGCATGGAAATTAATGATACGAAACGTATTAAACGGCCTCTGTATTTTCAATTCGAGAGACATTTGCGCTTAATGCGAAATTGTTTTTTTAGCTTATTTTGTACATACCGCGATTTAATAATAATACACTTGGACTTAACGTACTTTCCAGTTTTGCAAACCTTATCCATAAATAATTATTATAAATTACACAGTATTGTGTTCATATTGTCTCGATTTATTTTGAGTTTTTGTAATAATCACGATGTGATATGAATCTCATTCGATTGATTTGCTTGCAATTACATCGAACACTTAAAATATAAAATATTTTGGTTTATCATGCAATGTATAAATAGGGTAATTTCATGGCTATCAGCTTGAAATGCCTTTTTAAACGTTTCGAAGTATTTAAATGAATGATTATAATTTAAAATGAAGTCTATTAAATCCAAAATGATTAAATACTTAATTACGTGTTTAATAAGATTATAACATTTGCAATTCGTCTGCGAGGATTTTATGGATTTGTATGAAAAATGAAGAATTCATGATATGGAACATTTATTTTATGGTTTTCACTTGGAAGTTGCAAGTTGTAACTTATACGCCAACAGAATAAACATGCAATGAGGATAAGTGTCTTATAATAAGCCGCATACGCCGTGCTAATCTAACATGCGCAATAGAGTGTGAATGCTTGCAGATATGGAACGCGTGGAAATCTTGGCAGTAAAAAAAATACAACACAGGAAGAAATAAAAACTAATAAAAAATTGTTCCCTTTTCATCATGCCTATATAATATGTACATGTACTAATTTAGCAAATTATTTTTTGTTTTTATTTTTTGTCTATGAAATGATTTTATGATACCAATTCACCTTCCCATAGATACTCGTGCTATTAAATTGTATCATAAATAAAAATCTAGTCATAATTACTTGAATAAACTTCTTCTACCTATATCTCTCTGCCTACATATATTCATCCACTAATAATAATTAAATACGACTGTAAAACGACTAAAACGACATCGACGAAACTTACTTGCTTTTATTTCCGCAATATTATTATTGCTACATGATTTTCTGGTGTATTTCTTCTCTGCACGCTTCATTCGTAAATTCCGTATTGAACACGAAGCGCCCTAGGGCTGACTCGGCTTGGAACGAGTGCAAGCCATGCATGAAGCTCGAAAACGAGAAACAGTCTCTTCATTTCCAGAATACAATACATGCACAGGATGAAGAAGAAGTTGTACATAGTCAGGACGACTACAACTATACCTTTAACAAGGACATGCCAGCAGGAAAGAAGCAAAGCCAAGAGAGAAGAAACATTCGACATGAGAACTCGATGTATTTGTATCATTAAAGTACGTTCAGTATTCGGTGGCATTGACGTATATCATGCGCGAAGATTTATATGCAGAATTATCTTCGACGTTTGGGCCGTTTTGTGATTTATGGTTGATGAGTATTAATTATGTTTCAATGTTTCAATACAACAAGTTGTCAATTTAATTGACTAATCTTCCGAATGTTTCAATATGAAATTATTATGTTTTCTTTGTAGCTAATTAATGGGCATGCTAACTAAAATTATGAGTTTTATTTTTTTAACTAAAATATTGATTAAAAATTATAATAACAAAAACAATAATTAATGTTCAAAGTAGAAAAGTATGACTAGCCAGCCATCTAACTCGAAAAATAATGATGGGTCATTAGAAGTCCCAGCTGGTCGAATATTATTGAATGCAGAGGGCATTATTACACGGCAGAAATCATGATAATAATAAAATACAATTCAATAAAAGCGTTTGCGGTCAAAGAAGTTGGAGTCAATAAGTCCCAACTTCCCAACTGGCAACACTTTGGGACATCGTCGATCGAACGTACATGTCATTATCGAAATGGGTGCGGCGTTTATGTAAGAAAAACGCCGTGGTCTTCTTTTGATATCGCAGACTATAATATAAGTAAGAAGGAAAGAATATTTAATTTGCGGGTGTGTGGTGCAATCATTGAAGTCAAACCGATTACACTTTATGACAAGCATTTAGATTTTCGACAAAAAATAAAAACCACATTTAAATGATGAAGATTTCTTAGAGAATTTTTAGGTCCATGACTATGAAAAAAAAAACTAAATCTATAGCACATTATAACAAAGTTAAATTGCGCCTGTAGTCAAATTAATTTCATGATTTTTATACGATTAAACAAGTACATAAACTGCTTTCAACATAACAATAACAGCACATTTAAAACACGTTACACATTTTTATATCCGTTGGCTGGCTAAAGTCACCAGTGTGACTTTAATAAAATTACTTAATGCTCTTGCGTGCATTGTTTAACACACTTGCATGCCTGAGCACACATACACACGATCCAATTTGTTTTCTCGTGTATTCACAAGCACGAATATGCAATTTGTTTACATGATGATCATTACATGTGTTAACAAGAATAGGAGGAGAATATCTCACCACTCTAATTTTATATATGTACATATTTTATTGCTAAGTTATATTTCTAT
>JASKGN010019711.1:0-10682 GCA_030556245.1 Falagria sp. GC000072 | reverse complement strand
ATTTTAACACGTAAAATTTAAAATTTTCAAAATTCAATTATAGCCGTTTTTTAAGAGATAATTTCAAAATTCAAAAGGGCTTTTAATCACAATTAAATTGTTTATCTTTTGCTTTTGGATTCGGGTACGTCCTCTTTTTCGTGGTCATCTTCTTCTTCGTCATCTTCTTCGGGGAGTTGATGAAAATTCAACTTCTGAATGTCACTAATAAATGAAAAATAACAATGAAGTTTAACTCATCATATCAGATGTACTAATTATGATATTTTTTTTCATATCTCTTTCAAAAGATACTACATTTATTAAAAGAAAGAACCGAAATAATTACCGATAACTCGAAAACTAATTATGATATTTAATTTAGATTTTTATCAAAAAATAGTTACAAAAATGTACTTTCAGACACAGTATGCAGAATTACTACAGCCATTCAATTAGGGCCTGGAGAAATAGAATAAAAAATTATAAATTTGTCTTCTTGGTTTTTGGTTAATAACTTTTAAGCTAATTAGCCATAATTTAAGTTTTTTATATAAGCAGTAAGCCAGTTAAATCCCAAACAAAATGCATATCTTGTACAGTTCCTGTGGTGATTTTAAAGGTAGGAAATTCATCCNGCCAAAAATTTAAAAATTCATATCTCGGAAACTAAAAGTGCTAGGAAAAAACTAATTTTATATTCGGAATCTACTTAAAGGACACTATATTATAAGATAAGAAAACAAATATTTGTAAATCTTTTTTGTGAATATTTGATCTTGGGGATGAATTTCCTACCTTTAAAATCAACACAGGAAATGTACAAGATATGCATTTTGTTTGGGATTAATTTGGTTTATATATATATGTCATGGTTTTAGTTTATATATATATGTATCAATCTTCTTTTGTATTCTTCTTATAATATACATATAATATACATTTTATTATTTATATCAATTTATATAATAAGATATCAAATAGCTCACATAGTTGTTTAGTTTCATTAAAATTTAAAATATTCATAGATAAATTTAAGGCAATTGCATATTTCAAATTTCTTATTAAAATATATCGTTTTCGTAATCATTATAATCACTTTGAATTATACCTAATCATTTAATAACAATATAAAAATAGCATGCTAGCAACTAATGACTTCCTTCCATAATGATCACATTAGGCAAAATGCAATTTAATACTAATTAAACATATACTAAACTAACTGTACAGCTATATATTAATAAAAGCAATAGATAATCAATTAATTGAAAATTATTGCAGTAATATAACAAATGCATAATTACAATCGCAGATTTCCTAAAGAAATACGGGTTTAAGGCCTTGCCAAATTAACAATCGACTAATATCATCTAAACAAAAATGACTTTAGGATCTGTGCTCTTTTAAATGAGCTACTGCAATTTGATAATATATACGAATTAAATATTAAGATTTTTTCTGTTAATTACACTAAATTAAAGAAAATTAAATTAACTATGTTAAATAATTAATAATTAACAATATATTATTATGTATATCACAATTTATCTTGATTGGTATTATTAGAAGATGGTTTATTCATCTAAAAGTACATAAAATCAATTTTTTAATGCATATCTTCAAAGATACTAACAAACACAACGTACTAACAAAGATAAAACTAAAATAAATATGAAAAATCTTCATATTATTTCCTTTCACTTTCAGCATGAATAAACCATCTACAAAATCTTAATTATTGGAAGAACTGTCTATTAATACCATCATATGAAGGTTCTAATGAATAGAAAAGCATATAAGCTCGTACACGATAAAGAGCTTCATCCACATTAACTACACTACAATTCTCGTCATTATATTCAATCCACTTTTTAATCACAGGATGATAACAGCAAGCAGTATAATGGCCCCGATCACGATTTCCACTATGACAAGCAATAGCACTTAAACTATACTTAGCATTTCCAAAAGACAAATGTTCTTCGAAATAAGCTTCATTCAACAATCGCAAAACGCATTTCTCTTTGACACTGTATGTGTACCTCATTAAATTTATAACTAAAACCGTGGGATAATAAGTAATCTTATTTATGATCTTCATTTGCACTTCACATTTCGAACAATACTTCAATGAATCAGGGTTTTTAATGGTTTTAGTTACTTCGGCTTGCAAATTGATTGGCTTCTCCATACTCAGAAATACATTGTTATTGTATTCATATTTAACTATTCTCGAATTACATCTCGTGCAACTTGTAGTTACTTCTAATTGATAATAAAACGTCTTGTTTATAAATGAAATCTTACTTTTAAAAGCTTTATGCCAATCACTAAGATGTGAAGTACAATCACCCGATGTTTCTAACGGTTCACTAAGCTCTTTATGCATTGTTTCAGTAATACTTATAAAAAATTCATGAATATCTTCATGTTCACCTGTAGAATAATCATGACCAGGAAACTTACATGCTTCGCTGTAAAAATTATGAGGACGGATAGCACCTCCTCTTTCTGTCCATAACTTCTTCATAAGTTCACTCAAAGAATTAGTGAGTGGTTCAGAATATGGAAATGTTCTCATTGTAAAAAAGTACGCTACTGATGGACAGAAACGAAGACATTGTACTAGAGAATTCATATAGCAAGTGTTCTTAATGTTAACTAAACCTGACACACCAGAATTTGGAAAGTTTGATATCAAAGTATTCAATTCAAGTTCCAGAGTATTTGAACCAAGTGGTTTTGTTGATCTATCAGGAACAGGAATAAATGGCTTGGTGGTTTTGTCAAGGGAAGGTTCAAAGCCCATTTTTGATACATTATTATCAAACTCAGCTTCTTCTTGTTCCAAAGCCTTTCGCTTCTGGTATTTTAACAATCTATCTTTTTCCAAAGCACTGACATCTTTGAATATGTAATCGAGATAACTTACATCTTCAGTTTGAGAACATTTATCATCAAATTCTTTCCTGACAAGTCTTCGTCTTTCTTCTAATTCAATTCTACATGATTCTGCTGTAGATATTTCCTGTTCTAATTCAACTAATTGCATTTGACCTTCTTGTTTTCCTATTGTTCCCATTAAAATCTTCTTTTTCGTCTCGAATCGTTGTTTTACATACCTTAATAGATTTCCTTCTAATTGTAGTTGTTGCTTGCAAGCTGTGAGTAACTTTTGAGCAACTGCAGCAAGTGTATCTTCTTTCTCACCTGAAGGATACTCCGGTTCCAATTCCACTTCTTCTATTGATTCAACATCTTCAGGAGTCAATGATAATCTTGGTGGGATTTGTGGAGACTCCAAAAATTGCATATCAGGATATTCAATGTCGTCTTTAATAAAATCATCGAATTGATTAAATAACTGATTGAATATCAAGCCTGGATTTGTAAGTAAAGTTGGATAACTATCTGCTAAGGCTCGTAAACCTCCCTCAAGAATTAAAGGTAAAGTTTGATAACGTTGCTCAAGATCCCAATCTATTAAGATTGTTCGAAGATCATGCAGTTTTGTTGTTTGGTATGAGATTTTATTGGTTTCTAAATCCATGAGGACGATATAATCAAAGTTATGTCGTGTTTGGAAAATTGCTGATGTTCCTGGAGTAAGTTTTTGTTGAAGAGTGTTTGTTGATAATCTACAAAATATTTATTTATTATTTTGTTTTATGTTCTTGAAATTTTTATGTTTTACCCTTTGTGAATAATTTCTTCAGGTATTGATATCACATTAGAAAATTTCAAACTGCATTGATTAAATTCAACTGACGTTCTTGCATCCATGATAAAAAGTTTTAATGTATCATCACCCATAAGTATATATAATTGATGTGGAGTAATAAATACATCTACAAAAATACAATAATTATTTATTTCTAATAAAAAAACAATTTTTTTTACAAACTTACCATTATCTTTAATAATATTTGCTTTGTCTGGTTTTTCAGCAACACCAGTATCATTTAAAACAGAAGTAAGTATTTGTTCGTTAGGATTAATTGGTGTAATATTAACTTCATATCGATGTGCCAATGATTTAAACGCATTGTCCTTCAATTCTTCAATCTTTTTCAAGGTGGATGCAAATCTTGTAGAAAAGAACCTTTCATCTTGTACTTGTATCCTAATTGTATTAATAAGATTAATATATCGCATTGCAAGTATGTAAATCTTTTCTTCATCCACAGGTATTTCCAAACTAGTATCGATAACATTTTGAGCAAGTTTATCTGATGCTCGATATAACCTGTAAGCATAATATTTAATTTCGGAAATTCTCTTGATATTATAAACAAATTGCATTTTTATTTAGACAATTAATGTACTTACAAGATTAGTTTACGCCCATATGATTGATTTGTTACTAATCTATTCAAATCCTTCAGTGTTGGTGCCAAATACAGTGGCCGCAAAGGGCGAGTTGGTTTCAACATTTTATTTCACTTCCCTCTGATGTTTTCTTACACAAATATATTTAGTTTAATTGTTGTGGCATTGATGAGGAACTTCGTTGTTAATATTACTAATTCTAGAGTATTATTGTATGCGTTTTTTTTTTAGTAAAATAGATTGTTTGTTGAAACGACATTTGATTTGTTATTGCCAAGTAAAAGCTGACAGTTGTTACTTAGAATGACTGGAAAGAATTTGATTTAAATTTTTATAATGAAGTTAATTAAAAGATAGAAGAATAAAGCTTCTAATTCTTTGTTTATTTGTTGTATTTTTTGTTTTGTAAAGCTGTATTAATATGTAGATTTATTTAATTAATGAAATAATTTTATGCAGCTTAGATAGATGTCATCGATGCAAATATTTAATTATTTGTTTAATTTTTAATATAAAAGTAATATGTGTAGGATAAATACTTTAAAATCAATTTTATACTTTATTTATTCTCTAGTACAACATTTTTTTTTTATTATATCTGGTATTTGAAGTAATTTAATTGTTTTCCAAAAAAATATATTTTCTTAAAAGTATTTAAATTATTTTCTTTAAATTTAGAAGGTTTAAAAGATTAAAACTAAGATCTTGTGATAAATATATTTTTATTATATATAATAATAATCCATGAATTCATATAAACATGAAATGAATGCAAATAATAACAAAAAAAATCATCTTCAAAATAAAAATTAATTTTGATACACATGAAAATATTATGCATAATTATGATACTAAACTGATTGATATTCTATAGCTGCATGTATTAAAGTTACGCTCAACTTTAAAAACTAAAAGTTAAATGTATAAAATTAATAAAGGAACAATGATATTACACTTTATGGGCAAATTATGTACATGTGCGCGAACTATTATTTTAATACATTTGTAGACATTATATTTTTCAATAGTATGTAGTAATATTTCGTGTTTTGACAAATTTATATATTTTTAAAACCTAATTAGCAATGGATGAAATGAATATATATACAAGATGCATAAAAGAACAAATAAATGCAACTTAAAAGTGTGAAGTGAGTCAGGGATGAATGTCTGGACGATTTTGAGATTAACAAACATTTACAATTACATCTTAAACTTATGTTGTATAACTTAATTATGTCTTAGCAATAAATAATATCATATTACCACATTATATAAGAATTTTAAAGTAATCTATTCATTGTCATTGCAATGCTATCTGAATTGAGTAAATGCTGTATTTCTACTATTAAATTAATATAGATAGCTATGTTTAGCTAGTTGCACAAAAATATTGCAATTCAATTTCAAACGTAGTAATTATTACAAACATAATAAAAACGCATCACAATTTTAAGTAAAATATTTCACTTCCTCTTGTCTCTTTCAGTTAGTGAAAGGTTCAAATTTGTTATTTAAAGGTAAATTTTATAACATTTTTGTAAAATTTGTTAAATTTCAAATTCAAACGTGCCAATAATGTACAAACTTTGTAAATTTAACGCTAATTTCAACAATTCCATTTATTTCATTAGTTGCATTCGTTATCTTATTACAGTCTGTAATAATCCGATTTATTACAGAAATCTGCAATAAATTGATATTACAAGCTGTAATAAATTGATATTACAAGCTGTAATAAATTGATATTACAAGCGGTAATAAAATAACGAATACAGCTAATATTAAATAAATATTGAATTCTAGATAAAAGTGATTTGTTTAATGAAAGATTAACAAGCAAATTTAATGATAATTATCAAAGTGGCAAGTTTCATTAACATCTAGTTATTTGATACATGTATTACGTCATATTTATAGTGTAAAAATATCCTTCTGTTTCAAAAATACAAACGGGTACTATTAAATTTTCATTTCATACTTTTAAATATTTTAGTTTTCCCAATTTTTTTTCTTTTCTTCGCAAATTTCATCATCACAATGTGAGATTCATAATAATTCAACAATATTTTCAAGTCTCAATTTTTTTTCTTATATGTATGGCTTCAATTTTTATCAAAGAATTGACTAATTATTAAAATTTGTTCTACGTATAAACTATTCAATGTAATTCTTATTTCCTTTCGTTGTAATTTGAAAACATTAACATAAATAGTTAAAATGTACCACGTGTTACTGTCAATTTCAACTAGGTACAAATTCAAACATTTTCTTTAAATAAAAATGCATTTGAGTATGTATCACTCATGATTCACCGAATCACAATTCCTAATAAATTATCAACATGACGTACGTTTCAAATTCAATTTAATCTTGTCTCAGTTTAATATCTTACTTAAAGTTTAATCAGTAATGATGAATTGAATAACTATCATCCATCAAATTGACATCCTTTTCAATATTTACAAAAATATACTTATTTCTTTATAAAACACTGCGCAAACACACATAAAAATGTGTTACAAAGCTTAATAAGCTTGCAATTGCTGTAGCATAATAATGTCAACACAAACCACAGATACCACAAGAATCCAAAAAGATTACAAAGTCTGTACCAATATCACGGATTGTTCCCAATACAAATTGCACTTTCTAGTATCACCAGAAACACTTCAGTCTTCCTTATTATAAAATCTGTTCATTTTAGGCATTGGCATTTGACCCACTGTAACATAAGCTAGTTTACTATCCACAAGAGAATCTCGTTTCTGTGCGGCAGCAGCCGCAGCAGCTGCAGCTTTCATAACATCAGAGACTTGCACATAGCCATTATTAATAGGTTCTTCTTTCGGCGGTTTTACAATTAAACTTCTCGCTTGCGGAGTAACATAAGCCGGAATCTGTGGTTCAACAGGCTCCAAATCTGAATATGTAATAGCTGGTTGTACATCATCTAAATCAGCCGGAGAATTCGATTCGATTCCAACTTGCGAGAAACTTTCAGATCGAGAAGCATCTTGTAAAAGAGAAGTTTTCGAATTGCGGAAAGGACGTCTCCGTAATTCTCCTTGGTCAGTACCGGAATCAGATCCTGCAGAAACTGTGGCATCTGATTCTGAGTTTACACTACCTTCTTGAGCAGAACTACAACCACTTGAATCTCCATAATGATTCTTTAAATCGCCTGGTTTACCTAACAACGACACTTTGTCTGGTTCAGGAAGTTTCGTTGGTGTAGATGGAAGTTTTCTTTCAAATGGTGGTTGTGGTTGAAGTGGGAAGTTTCCTAAAGCTCCAGGTAATTTGGCTTCTTCTACATTCATCATATTACGACAGCGTTCGTAAAGTTTCTTTGTGACAACTGCCAATCCCACAAATGCTAAGATTATGATTACTGGATACAACCATATCATATCTCGGGAACAAGTGCCTTCGTATTTCTTACTCCAATTGCCATAGAAGTATTTGCTAGTACTTGGATCTAGATTTACTGCACGTACTTGAAAGCTGAATTTTGTTGTTAATTGAGGACATTTATATGATGCATTTGTAGCTGGAATTAGAAATGAAAATATTTAAGTAACAAGTACATTGATTATATATTAAGGGAGTGTTTTCATGGTGTGGCGGTGTCGTAGGCGTGATAGGCGCGGACCAATAGAAAGCAAGCATTTTTTTTCTGCTCGCTTCCTATTGGTTGAAAATTTCGTTAAAAAACTTAACTAACAAAAAAAAACAAATCAAAATGTTAACATTAAAAACTCACCATTATAATTCTCAGTAATTGTTTGAATACCATTTTCTTCCAGAGAAAATTCATACATGACTGGACCACCAGGATTTTTAGGCTTCGGCCATTTAATTAAAATTTCTGAAGATGCAATAAATTCACCAGTCGGACGTTCAATTTCACTTGGAACTCCCATTAAAGTCCTGACAATAATCGTGTTTGATCTATCTGAACAAATTTTTGAAGTGCATGCAAGTACATAGATACTGTAATTTACATAACTTTGTAAATTATCAAGCACAAAATCCTGAAACAACAAAATTATAATTAAAATTTATTATTTTGTACAAAATTATAAAACCTTACTGTTTTATTATAATTAGTAGGTACTTTCGTATGATCAGTTTTATTATGATAATAAATATAATAAGTTATGAACCCATTCGATTTAACAGGTGCT
The DNA here is from genome assembly GCA_030556245.1 of Falagria sp. GC000072. Taxonomy (NCBI): domain Eukaryota; kingdom Metazoa; phylum Arthropoda; class Insecta; order Coleoptera; family Staphylinidae; genus Falagria; species Falagria sp. GC000072. Next base: position 2,181 of record JASKGN010019711.1, on the reverse strand, counting down.
GTCCATGTCAAAGCAATCGAAGAATTAGTAATATTTGTAGCAACAAGTTTAGTAGGAACTGTTGGTTTTCCTTCGGGTGTAGTAACAAGTTCAGGATCAGAAGTTTTACCTTTATTCCCATTCTTCATGTTAGGATAAATAGTGAATGAATAAGTCTCATATGGATTCAATCCATCTACATCGTATTCAGTCATTGATCCTCGAATAATATGCTTGGCTTTAGTGCCATTCTGGCATTCATCAGGTCTGTGACTCAAAGCAATGCAATATTCAATGGTATACGAAGAAATGCCTTCAGTACTGCATTTAGCCATCCATTTGAGTTTCACAGTTGTTGCACTAACTGCAATGGGTTTGTCCAAATTTATTGTTGGAATTTGCTCGCCGCTTTCTTCGCAAGTAGGGAAAAACATGCCACTGCTTCCAAACATCGAATTAGAAGAAATTGCCACTCGATAAGTTGCTCCTTTATTAGTATTAGGATCGCGATACAAATATTCTGATTCAGTAGCAGGAACAGTGACCCAATTCCAATCTCCATTGCAATCTTCATTGAAAGATTTAGTGATCTCTCTACACCAAAAAACAGTGTAATTACTCAGAGTTACTAAATCCCTTCGTTTCCATTGCAATTTGAATCCGTTCGTGCTTTCAATCTTCTTCAATTCACGTACTTGATATGGTCGTTTTCTTTGAGCTGGAATTGTAATCATTGCGAATGGTTTTCTTTGCTTGCCTTCAGTATTCGATGCCCAAAGTTCAAAAGTGTAATTTTCAACAGAACTCAAATTTGATACAACCACAGAGTTCTTCAAAGTTCTTGTTCGATCAATGTGAACATTTGCTGATCCTTTGACAAGATTTATATGATAAGTTAGATTCACTCCGTTTTGGTATTTATCTGGCACTTGATGCCAATATATTCTAACTGCACTGTCGTTAATATGTTTGAAGCTTCCTATATCAAGTTTAGGACCTTCTCCAGGAACTATAAGAAATTTACATTTGTTAAATTTTTAACAAACTAAAAAGTAAAAAGAAAAACTTACTTGTAGAACCTGTCCAAGCATATAAACTTGCATTCTGTGACCACATCCCATCGTCATTTTCCAGAAGAAGTCTATGAGAAACGTTAATAACGCATAGATCATGAGCGTATAATAATCCTAGCAATTCAAAAGTAACAATTTTCTTATGAGCAGGAGTATCATTGAACGCAGCAAGTTGAAAAGCTTGATCTTTGTCACTATCAGCAAAATTCAAGCCGCAACGATACGTCACACGATATTGTATTGCTTTATGCTGTAAGTTTGTAGGAATTGACCATCGAAGAAACAGTGAATCCATTGTGAAATTTACAACGGTGAGACCTACCGGAGGTTTGGGCAAGACATTTGCGAAATGGTCGAAGTACATAGAAATTTCCTTCCTGCCTAATTTGTTTGTTCCAATCAATGTGAAATTGAAAACTTGTGCGCTTTGTCTGTATTTTGTTGATGTTGTCCATACACATTCAAATTGTTTTTCTTTCTTGTTGTATTTGGGTTCATGTGGACATGGGCATTCATTATCTGGACTATAAAAGAAAAACGAACATAATATTGAAAATTTAAATTATGAGTTTGATTTTGGAACAGTTATTTAAAATTGCGCATTCGTATAAAATTATTTTGAAGCGTTTTTTCAAATTGCGAATGCGCATAAAAGAAAAAGTAGAATACTTACGAATCATAACTAATTTTATAATATATCGAATAATTAGTCCCAATGCTGTTGTTTGGATGTTTCCATGTACATGTTAAATTATCAAGATTGGAACTAATACATCGAAAATCATAGGGGTTTGGTGGATCTGTAATGAATTAAAACACAACATGATGAAATATATGGCAACCGGCCCTCACGCCAAAAAGTTTGAAAAAGAAACAACGAAACTTACCAGCAACAAAAACCACATTGCTACAAACTTCACTATTCTTGTATATACAAGTATACATATCATGACTAATATCCAGAAACTCAGGTTCAATGTGCAACCGAATACTTGTAGAATTAATAATTGTCGAGTTTAATAACTTCTTCCCAATTTCAAATTTCAAGTTTTTGCTCACATCAGTTTCTGAATTTCTAAGCTCTTCGGGATTAGTAATTGTACAAGTCAAATCAAGTGAACTCTTCCCA
>JASKGN010019703.1:0-16032 GCA_030556245.1 Falagria sp. GC000072 | reverse complement strand
GTCTCTTATCAAAAATAAGCCCACCCAAATTTCAAAATTTCCCAAAATTTCAAAAATTTATATCTCTGAAACTATAAGAGCTAGAAAAATTCTAAAAACATATTTGAAATCAGCGAGTCAAAATCTACAAGATAGACTATCACTAAAATGTCTATTATCAAAAATAAGCCCACCCAAATTCCAAATTTCCCACAATTTCAAAAATTCATATCTCGGAAACTATAAGAGCTACAAAAATTCTAAAAACATATTTAAAATCAGCGGGTCAAAATCTACAAGATACACTATCACTAAACTGTTTGTTATCAAAAATAAGCCCACCAAAAGAAAATTTTAATTTTTCACCCCTATTTTCGTTCCTTAGGAGAGTCGTAAAGGGGTCGTGAAACCACTCATTTTAAAGATCTTTTTAAGTTCTTTCCGATGGTAAAGAATTTTTGAAATCGGTTTATAACTTTAGTAGTTATCGCCGAAGAAAAAAATGAAATTTTGCTTCAGCCCATCCTGCCGCTCCCTTAAGGGCGGCAGACAAAAACTTTTAATCGCATCGGAGAGGGCAATAATCCACGCGTCGTTTGAATCCAAAATCCAATTTCTAGCTTAATTAGTAACTGAGTAATGCCTAAACAAGCAAAAAAAAACGCTCAGGGTGGTTTCTACCCCTTAAAATTAAGAATCAGGGGATTTTAAATATTCATTGGATAGGTGATTAAATTCTCTATCTTGTGATACCAAAATGACACAAATCCCTTAATTAGTTAACGAGATATAATTTTTTAAAATCAGAGAAAGTTTTCCATGCCAGTCACTTCAACTTTGAAAATTAATAATAACCTCTTTTTTATAACTTTCTCCGGAATTTTAAGGCCTGTTTTAAAAACAGGTTTAATAAGCGTTTTTCTGATGTATGACTTGTTTAAATTGATTAGTTAGTTTTGAATGAATAAATTTTTGATTGGAGCAGAAATATTTGGCGTTTTCAATTTCAAACTGCAACCCAATGATTTTGTCTTTTTCGTAATTCAAATTGGGGTAAGATTAAGCTCATTGGAAAGAAATTCCTACTATCTTATGACATATAAATTACTTAAATAACTTAATTAGTTAAGGAGATAGATAACAATAATATTAGAATTTTCATTTAAGCAACACATGAAATGTTAAAAATCATGCAAAAGCAATTAAGATACATATACATAATTTGATATACATACCAATTAATAATGATACCTTAATCCTAGGATAAAGAACAAATTAACTAACTAATTTATATCCATTAAGTATACCTTACCGATTTTGTGCGCTTGCTTACATTAAATAAGTATGTTGTTATTCATAGAAAAAAATATACTACAATAATTATGTGTAATTTATTTACCTGCCAGATTTCCTGGTTTCCATAGCTGCCTAAAGAATACTTGAGAGAAAAGTAATTTCTTGATGAATCGCAAATCAGAAATGAATCCAGTTGGAACTAAATTTATAGATGTACACATAATATTGTTGAAGCCCTTTATTATTTACAATAATATTTCTAACATAATATTATTAAATGCTTGTGAGTAAAATAATATACAGACACACATACTAGAAATATGTATTTTGTGTTAATTTTCACTCACTGTGACACAGAGAGACTGTACAAATCTACATAAATTAACAAAACGATAATACATCCTTCATACAAGTTATAAAATCTTTACAGAATTGAATCCAGAAAATAAACAGAACAACCAAAAATAAACTCTCTAATAAGAAACAAAACAACAAATAAAATTACTCGTTACAAGTTTTACACATAAAACCCATGTTATAATACATAATATGTTTCAAATCACTTGAATGCCAAAGTATCTAAACTCATTGTTACAACTGAATTAACAAGTTTAATTAGAATTACCTCATACCCTTTCATCATAATGATAGAACACACTAATTTAGACACATCAAGTTTCCATAATTATCCATTTGTTGTGAAGTTACTTGTTTGAATTTTAAATTCAGTATTTCTATATCTAAATAAATCGAAAGTGGACTTTGTGGAAATTTGGAAGTTCATAATTGTATCGATTTTGGATTTCTATCAAGTTACTACTACATGTGATCTTTCATTACTTGCTCTATCAGTAATAAATTTGAAGCATACACAATGTGTGATACCAAATATGTCGATTAAAATATAATGTTATTATATTAGAATATATTTTATATAATATTTTTCATAACTTCAAGTCGAATCATATAAAATTGGGGCACTTTTATGTGAACATTTTCTTTTACTTATAATTGTTAAAGGTACGTGTTTCCACTATCTAAACGTTTCATAGATTTATTGTTAATTCATTATCAATTATATTGATGTGTGTTAAACCAAGGACATTAGGTATTAGAGGATGCTAGTAAGTAAGAAATTTACAGAATGCATTCATTGATTGTGTTCGTGGAGAGATGTTTTTTTATGTAAAGAATTCAAATCAATTATAAAAATACCTAAGAATCATGATACTTGTGCTGATTTTAAATTTAGATTAATTTTTTATTCAGAGAACTACAATACGAAAACGTGTCCAATATAATACACCACAACAAATTATGTTGTTATATTATCTAGACAGTTTTCGTATCTAAATATAGTTATTTGAAATGTACAATTCCAGAAGTCATTCTTGTATTATAAGTAGAAAGGGCAGTCGGTTTCACTTATAGGAAGTTACACGTCGTTTCGAATTCGATTTACTTTATATGCGCGTCTTATTAGATAGATAATGTACACGAGAATTGTCGTGGTTACCAGTGACTAGCATCACGATCGCAATGTGTCTTGCATATAATTGATATAATATTAAATCGCTTGATTAAAAGTTACATGTTCAAAACGCGTATCAAAATTTAGCTCCTTTGAACTACATAAAGTAAATTTATCAAAACAGATTCTTTTAGTTGTGTGACATGGAAGGAAGATTCCAATCACAACTTTAAAAGATGTTTATATTTAGTCAATAAACTTAATGAAATATTGTCATCTAAAACTATTTAATCAATTAATCAAATAGCTTTCTTCCGGGTAGAATAATTACGAATTATTAGTTAATTTAATTAGTATACAATTAATTGTTTGTTAGTGTTCGATAAACATATTATTTCCCCTTTGATTTCTAAACACAGATTGTAAGTTTAAATTAAAATAATTCAGTGTTACCTTGATAATAATTAATCGAACCGTATGTATTTATGGCGCCGTGAGTTCGCTCTTCGATCTTATTGTAATTTTTCTTTGTCTTATTTTATGTTATGACTGATCTTAACTAACTTAAATCCATTATTGTTGTTCTAGGGAATAATGGCGAGACCGTTTCCACAAGCTCTTGAAAAATCCTTTCTTCTTTTGTGTTTCTTCAGGACCTAATATAGAAACAAAAAAGATTTTACAGTTTTATAACACACAATAATAAATTCAATTTCCATTTAAAAGTGTTCACTAACCATTAGCATTTTCATGTATTGTCGGCGAGGTAAGTTCCTTTTCCTTTTTACCTTCTTTATTTGGATTATTACCTAAAAAATTAATAAAAAAATTATATTAAGAAACATTGAAGCACTAAATTGCCTTTTTTCTTACCCTTTCTTATTAACAGACTAGTAACTCTTCTTAGAGCATCTCTTGGCGATCTATTGAAAAACTTCGGTGTTAAATTAGGAGGCAACGTGAGTGGTTTCCTACTAGCATCCCAAGGATTCTGTCCAGGAGCCAATCTATCCAAATGTTCAATGGAAGCAGGTCGACGTTGTCTTTGTTTGGGATACCATCCACGACCAGGTCCACCAGCAATTCGCATCATTTCAGCTCCCATATAGGCCTGTTCTAAACCAGAATTAGAAATTCCACGTCTAAATCCACCAGTGGACATGTTCCCAATGGTATTAATACTGCTCATAGTACTGCTTTGTCTTGGTGCTGTAGCATTACCACTAATACCTGGTATTTCAGGAGCACGTCTATGAGGCGTACGAGGAATATCACAACCTCTTGCGAATATTGGCGTTTCAGGGAGGCTACAAGAAGTTTGCATGTGATGTTCTTCTTGTGGACTATGCGAAGTGCGTTTATGATAATACTTTCGTTTAGATTCCATTTCACTGGGTAATGTGCGTCGTTCATTACGATTTGAAGAATAATTACGCCTTCCACGATTATAGCCTCCATCCATAGAACGTGTTTTTAAGCTATTTGCAGAAGGTTCTTTATGTGGAGGGACAACTGGAGGTTCAGAATTACTAGGGAGAGTATCAGCCTTAGGTTTGGAACCTAAACTCTGAAGAATTTCCGAATACTCGTCATCTTCTTGTACGGGAGAAGGAGGTAAAGGAGGGAAATCTAAAACATCAACTCTTGGGAAGTCAACAGATGTTGAAAGGGGTAAATTACGAGTTTCTTTTTCTCTATGAGAAATTAACATCTCTTTAGCGCTCTCAGACTTTTGAATACCAGTAGGACGCCGATGTTGATTGAGATTTCCTCCATCAATTAACAACTGACGATAGTAATCCTCAGATTTAAGGATTTCGCAGTGACTGTTAGATTTTTGTATATCTCCCAAACCAATGCGGTCTTTCTTTTTCTTTTCATTGCTCAGAGATTTGTCTCCATTCATTTTCAAAAGACTGGAGACTTCAATATCTCTTCGTTCCAATAACTCACTAATGTTTTGTTCAATCTTTCTTAACGGAGAGATGTCATCACTAGTGGTAGTTATAGAATCTTCTTCCTCTTCTACAGTCACAGCAAGTTCTCTTCTTGTGGTTCCTTCTTCAGCATTTAAACTTGGAAGAGAAACAACTCGTACAATAGGATTAACCATAGCATTCAATTCTGTCGTAGTTTCAATGTGAGGCCCATTATAATGTTCAATAACACCTTCCTTAATTAATGATTTAATGTTATCAAAAGTAGTGCTGTGTTTTTTGAAAGCTTCATGTTTACTTTGGGGAGTACTAGATCTAGAACTTGACAATTCAGCACTCAAACGAGATGGAGAACTGAGGTCTTGACTCATTGGTCTTGAATTGTTTAAGTCAAGACTGTAACGCGACTTGGGTGAGTTTAAATCGACTCTTTGTGGTGTTCCTAAATCAATACTGTATCGAGAATTTGGAGTGTTGAGCTCACGACTTAAACGTGTATTGAGCTCTCCACCTGAGAACCTTGAATGTGGTATACTCAAATCTGAACTCAGTCTTGAATTCAAGGAAGACGAAGAGTTCACAGAGCTACTTAGAACTGGAAGATTTTTACGATCCTTTTTACCTCTTCGTATAATATAAGTGCCTGTTCCTGAGAGATTTGAATTACTCAATTCGTGTGGTAAGTGAACATCGTCAGTATCTGAGAATGGCGATGTCACTTCATCTTCTGTAGTACATGGCGGAGGTTCTGGCCAATCATCAAACTCTTTCAGTCTGTTTGGGATGGAACTGGTACTGGATTGTGATCCTGATTTTCTTCGTCGACGACCGATCACTTTTGCATGGCCAGGAGTACCATAAGTTTCATCATTGTCGAGAGGTACTTCCCAAGCAACACTAGCACGTTTGTTTACTAATGGTGGAGGTGGTAACATCTCTTCCAAAGAGTCATCTGAGAAATGCTCATCGTCAGCAAGTTCACTTAATGGACGTAAACCAGGTTCTTCTAAGTCTGAAGATAAATTATCTTCACTGTTTCTTCGACGTACTTCTCGATGACGTTCTAATACCGAAGGGACGGTGCGAGGTGGAACACGCGTTGGCGAAGTTAAAGGATACACACCATGTTGAAATGGCAAACTACCAAAACGATATCCGGGTGGCGGCAATGGATGGCATTCGTTTGATTCCCAACCGTATGGACGTTGATGGCGAGTTTTTGGCTAAAATTAAAATATGTAGTTAATAAAATGAAATAATAAAACATGCGAAGTTATGAACTTGTGACTCTACCAATGTGATCTGTGTAGTTTGATGCTTATCATTATCTATACCATTCGAGACCACAATATCACTATTATTCTGAAATCTTTGTGGTGGTGGGATTGTTTCTACCCTGGGTTGATGAGCTAGTTGTGTTATTGGTGATGTTCTTGGCTTGTTTGCATTACGCTTTGCAGAATGAGCTGGCGATACCCTAAAATTGTAATAAAAATCAATGTTTAATAAAATTTAATAATAATTATATTATTATGTTTTGAGAGTGTATACATACTTAGGTAATAAATTAGATATAATCCTTTGAGCTTCTTCAGGTGGTGGTGGAAAGTCGTTTGGATCAGGAGGATGTACGTTGGGGTCCTCCTGATGCATTGGCACTTCTGTCAATGGCTTGAATGCAAGATTAAATTTGGCTTTCCGGCCATTCATACTCATGTAGCCGTCATCTTCAGACTGGTGGCCGAGCGATGGGCTTTCGTCATCTGGGGTCGTCGATGCATTTACAGCCGTTGTCGCCTGCTGGGGTGTAGTTGCGTTGCCGGAGATCTGCTGGATCTGCAAGGTGCATATTTATGCTACACTCTTTCAATCAATCACAAATGATGTTATCATGATTTTGTCTTAAGTTTAAAACTTTGTTTAAGAGTTTTGTATTGATAAAATTGTAAATTTTGTGGGATGCACTTGGTAAATGTTTAGAACTTTTGTAGGCTTTGTAGGTTATGTTTGTGTTTGATTTAATACAAAGTGTTTTGAAAGTTGTAAAGGAATTGAAATGCAATTATGTTGTAATTTTCTTTGTAAATAGCGTGTTATTTAATTATTTATTATTATATTAGTAAAAAACAAGCAATTAGTATATTATTATCAATAATAATTAATTATTTACAGAATTAAATTCAAATAAATTGTATGGCATAATTTTGACAGTTGACAATTGAAATTTCGAATTTATTCCAATTTTAAAATTAAAAAACTTTCAAAAAACTTACATTCTGAACTTGATTAGCATTTTCCACATCATCAAACTCGGATAAGACACGATCAAGTAATTCTATTGACCTCTGCACATCATCGCACCTGAAACAAGAACAAATCACCATGAATTTTGAATTTAAAACCATAATATTTAAAACTTTACAGAAATTAAATTTTCCATTAGGCAAAACTCAGTGTCAGTTATTAAATGCTAACACGGAAGACATGAAATAACAAATAGATATGTTTTTCAGACATGGAGAATGTGCGCAATGCAAACTGAAAGCAATGGTCACGCATGCAATTCTCTTTGCCTGAAATATCGCAGGCAATTAAGCTGAACTAATCTAACTTGCGGCATAATCGGTCTTTGAACTCCTAAGAAAACCAGTAGTGAGTTTAAAGCCGCAATGCTGTTGGCAGAAGGAAATTGTGCTTGCTAATAATGCTGAGAGTAGCGCATAGATGCTATCATCACTCTGGTACGAGAACGGCTATTATTAATTTTGGCTTGCACAATTAGTCAGTTGACGAGAGTCGAGACGAACCAGCAGTGCAGAGATTACAGTTTGCACTAGTAGATGATATCTTACATTTGAATAAATGACAGCGAATTATAACTTTTCCTTTTCCTCAGGCAAATATTAATTTTCTGATAAGGCACAATCAAATCCTGCTTGCCTTGTTTATATGATATTAGCAGATGATTAAACTCAGGAAAATGAAAATAATTGCTGTTTACATTATACATAGTCATTGTTGAACCAATACCATTCATTTTTCCAAATGTATATAAAGAAATAAAGTAAAAAATCTTTTATTAGTTTATATAAATTATCGCTGATAATAATGTGTAATTGGGTGCAATATATTCTTCTTTTAAGTGCTAATTTAATCAATAATTTTAGTAACAATCAAAGTAAGTTTTTTTTCGTTCAAAAATTACCCAAGAAAATTGCTTATTTATTGTTTATTGGTAGCAAAATGTAATGAGCCTATACAATTTTACGAAAATAAATTTTGCGAGGAGATGCCGAGCACAGATTTAGGAAATGCTGGCCTGGAGCGTTTTGATTGCGATGGAATCAATTTCGGCGAGCGGGAGGAGGGTTGTTTCTATGTGGGGAGATACTACAAGCCTGGGGAACAAGTCGATTATTTACAGGAGCCAGCTTTTGATACAATCCTCTGCCGATGTAAACAAAACACGTGAGTAAAAAGGATTGTTGCGCTAGCTCAGCTTTTATCTGCAGGGTTCATGTGGAGGAACATTTATCAGAGGGTAAACAACAACTCAAACATTGGAAGGCACTTTTAGCGATTAGATAATAGCCTTTGATTTAGATTTTGTAGTTATTAAATAAACCTGAGGAAGAATAATTTTAAAAAATAATTTGTTAGTGGTTTGACAGTAGAACTTGTAAACAAGATCAAGATACCCATGATGCAGCAGTGCGCATGCGGCTACAGAAAAACAAAAGCTAAAATGAAACAAAGGCCTATCCCACATGAATGATCATTGTTTTCCTTCCTTATATTTGATTGTAGGACAACTAAATTCTTATCATACAACAATCATAGGAGAGAATTAAATCAATACTATCAAAAACAATACTTGGTTGTTGAAATTCTTTTCTGAAATTCTCAAAGTATATCAAAATATTTTCATTGTGGGTTAGGCCACTGTTGATTTACTACTAATTTTTATTTCAATTTCATTTCAGTCGAGATTTTAATTCTTCAATAACTGGAAGAAATGATCCTGTATTACCAGATCTTATCTTAGAAAACAATTCTGAAGTTGGATACAATAGCAGTAAGTAAATATTAATTTTTAACATTTACACACTAAAACAAATTAAGAAATAATAAAAGATTATTAACACAACATATTTAATTTTCCTTTATCAATATATGTAATTATAAATACTAAAATATTTATTAATCGCAATTGTCCCCTTTAGCTTTAAACTTATTGTAAATCTGCAAATATTGAAACACCATTTATTTTTAACTTTTGTTTTATTTAGCATCCAACACTTCAAATTTCTTCAGATGCAATGTACAAGGAACGTATTATAACGAAGGACAAATATTTGAATCGCCAAACGACAAATGCAAACAATGCATTTGCAATACCAACTTCCGTGGTGTTTACGATTCCCAAGTGTGCAAACCAAAACCTTGTCCAGTAGAATTGTGGCACAATTCAGAAGTCCTGAATTTCTGTGCTCCAGTGTACATAAATCGTGGTGATTGTTGTCCTTTTGATTTCTACTGTCGTAAGTACCTACATCTGAACTAATTGTTTCCTAATTTAATTAAATCTTTCAAAATTTGATTTTCAGCAACAACTTCTGACGAAAAACATATGAAATTATTTACTCCCACACCTGGAAGTAAGTTTCAAACTTTCAAACTGCTCCAAAAAAATTCTCTCTAAATTTAACAAAATTTTCAGATTTGTTTTGTCAATGGGGAAAAAACATCCAATTAAAACTTGGAACAAAAATGTCAAGATCCTCTTCTATCAATGGAGCAACAACTAAAACAAAATGCGAATGTGTAAAGCCACCTTATTTGACTTGTTATAAAATTTCCGAATAACAAAATTGAAGAGAAATATCAAAAGATAATTATATACCAGTTGATTAAATCGTTTTAGTTTAAAACAAGAAAGTCAAAGAGAGTAACTAACTAACTACCCATATAGATAACATAGGAAATTGAGCAAGGAGTTTGTTGAAGACGATAAATGATTAAGGTTAACGATGAACTATTCCACACTAAAGATTCATTGTATTTAAGCGGGCGTAAAGTAATTGCAGTTGCGGATCGGAGGCGGCAAGATGCGGTCTTACTTTACGCGGAATTCCTCATGCGCTTTGCTACCGTGCCAAAGTTTGCTAGTGTTCCTATTAGCAGTGCATTATAGTTCCAGATAATCGCAAATTGAAATTTGCAACAAAAGCATTCAGCTTACAATGGAAGTAAAATGAGATTGATTGACACTAATGATTATAGGTATTTGATAGCAAACGGAAATTTACTACTAATTTAGAAACCTGTAAATTGCTCATTAGTCATTACTAAATTATGATGATGATGATGATGAAAAGATTAAATGTAAGATTACCAATTTAAATAATGAAAAAGGCAAGGGGAACAAAGCTCAGTATTATTTCGAGTTTCACCTGAATAGACCTGAAATGGCTCGCCAAATTCAACTCAGTCTGAATGCCATTGAACCACTGCCATAACCACCTACCTAGCTCCTTCATATTCACCAACGGCTGTTTAATCATCATCTGCAAATACCAAGCAACCCTAAATAGAAGTGGGTACTAATACAAACAAGAAGACATACATAACATATACAGAAAACGTATTATTGTGTGAGAGACTATTTGCCCAAATCATCCGCGCCCTGTTCCAAGAGCAATATTCGTATTGCTGCCTCCATGCCACCCCACATCACGCTAAATTATGATTAATAGCTTAATGCCTTTATGAGATTTGCGTCGGTTGGTTTTCCTCCTTAGGAGGGGTTGAGGGACAAGGGGTTGTGAGGATGAGTGAATTAGTACTCGCGGGATCCAAACGCCCGAGATGTTTAACAGTTGCCAGCAGATATTTTGACTAAGTCTTATTGAAGTTAGAAAGGGGAAGTAAGGGTGGAGAACTGTTGCCCCAATTTTAGAACCTGGGTGAATGGGTAAATACCGTATGAAGGGGGTGAGGGTGGGGGTAGGTTAGATATAGGTAGAGAATGTAGTAAGTGCTTATTAATAATGAAGAAAATGAAGAGGGCGTTGAATTAATTAGGAAGTCTTTGGGTGATGTTTGATTGATGTTGTTTTTGGCAAAAGTCTTAAACCAATGGTGGTTTTAATATTAAAGTTGGAAATGCTAAAGTTATCAACCTCTAAGGGGGTGAACGTAAAAATTGTAATCAAAATATGTTTAAGCTAAATTTGGAAGCATTTCACTAATGAACTTGGTGTATATCTATCTGAAATCAATTTCTAATTTGCTATCTATGGCATCAAATTGGATTAGATTAGATCATGGTGATAATTTGGAAACTATTGGAGATTGGTTATGACCATTTCTGGGAATATTAAATTGTTTCAATTAGGGACCCTTCTATAATTAGTTTTAATTAAAATTAAAATTCCCACATTTCCAAAATTCAATTGCAACTTTATGATTAAACCAAAAAAATAATTTTCATTTATTAAAATACGCAAATTAAGTAAAAGCAAAAGTTAGGTAAATTTACAAAGAGAATTTAACACGAAACGACGAATATTAATTTACCCAAACGAGAAATTTTACTTGTTCAACAGCAACCGCACAAATTTAATTAAAACGTTCTTGATAATTGTCGCGCCAATCGACAACAAAATGGCCGCTATGCGTCCGAATTGCCTTCCACTCATTTCCCCAACGAAACCTTATTCATTCTAGTTCTTCTACATTTTCATTTCTTTTTCCCAAATATATCTATATGTATTTTCTTTCCAAAGCTGATATTTATCTGAACAACAAAATATTCGAACAATGCATCCCAGAATTTCAGCAGCGAGAAATTCAATTTGCAAACTTTTCTTCTCTGTTTGTGTTTCTTACTTAAAATAAGAATCACTAAGAAAATATGTAAAATGTAAAAATCTAGCAAGTTGCAAATGTGCAACGTTTGCATCTCATTGTAATCCATTGCCTCTTAGGTTTGCTTACAGTCTGATGTTATTAACTCGGCTAATTTTCGCAAACGCTGGAATTGAGCTTTGCAAAAGATTTGAGATTCCAGTTTGTGGAAAGCTCCGAATGTTGCAATGCCCAAATATGCCATGCCCGCATATTCCAGCTCTCCGCAATCATCGAAGAAGAGAATTCTAGTAACCACGAGACGATAAACAATTTGGTTTTACTGCAACTTTACGAATCAATTTATACTAATATCGCAATTGTTTGTTTAAATATACAAAGGGTTATGAAAATTTTAAAAATTGAGGTTTCAAAATAGCTTATTTGATTTTGAAATAAAATGGCTGACATTGCAAACGGTTGAACTTTAAAATGGCCGACTGTTATAAATACAAAATGGCTGCCATAACTAATACTTCGTTTAAATTTACTTTTTATTATTTTTATAAGTTTATGTAATACCCAGTAGAATAATTTTACAATTGAAGTAAAAGTCAAAAAGGGAACACGAGAACACGCCAAATTAGAGCTAGAAATTGAATGAAAGACGACGCTCGAGACGCATAAAACATTTAAAATTAATAACGCTCGCTCGCCCCGGAGAAACCGGAACAGCAAACAGTCGCAGGCAACAATGCAGTATTTGGCAACGAGCAAGGAATGTCTCCATTGGGGAGAAATCACAACACAAAAGGAGGAACTCAGCGTACAAAGATATTAATTGAATCGCTTTGTTCACATTAGACCGAATCAACAAATATTATGCAGTAATGTTTTGATTTGTCTACAATTTGCATTCTATTCAAAATTTATCCTCTCATGTTTGAGATTCTTAAATTTCACTTGAATATTTCATAAACATAAGTAATCAGCCGCGGAAAATATATCAATAGAAATAGTCCAGTAACTTTCCACTTTTGGCAGAACTGTACCACAGAAAAATATATGAAATATTAACGAGATAACAGAAACCTATAAATAATCAATCGATTGATCCTTGTGAGAATTGCGATACTTATACACTAATCCTCAAACATGATAAATATTAATATCCTGTTTCGATCAATTCCCAAATTCACTTTTTCACTTTTCCCACTTTCCCCAACCTAATATCTCGTTCATCCACCAGCTGCAGATGAAAACATCTGCTAAGCTCCCTTTCCGTTCCACTTTTCTCGCTTCCTGCAAAAGTACTAAATGAGAAACTGTGCCAAAAACCTTTCTATCCCTTAGAAAAGGCCTAAACCGCAATCTAGACATATCCTCAATAAGAAACTCCAAAAAGGTTCCCCATACGAATCGAAAGTCTCTTCTTCTTAAGGGAAAAAAGTGGAGAGAAGAGGAAAAAGAAAAAGGGAAAGGAAAAGGGAAAGGTGGTAAAAGGTATCTGAAAGACTCGACTCGACGCACACATTTCCGCTAGGTATATTAAAAGTCTATTTTGACTGGGATGGCGTTAAGAGGACCAGGACCGAAGGACTCAGGACTAGTAGTAGCTTCGTCCAAATTGTACAATGGAACAAATGGAACACAGAATAAAACCATTGGCTCTATATAGAAAACTGTGGCGAATGGTCCAGGAAAAAGGAAGCGGAAGTAATAGGATTCTACAGGCTAAAATGGGATGCTTGGTTGAGTGATGTCCTTCTAAATCTAGTTTTAGTTTTATTCTTGAATAGATAAAATTGAACAGATGAAATTATTATTATTCATGACAAATTTATTTTTATGAAATTATTTTTTAGGTTAAATTTTATTCGTCGTCAAAATATAAATTGATAGATCTACATAATATCATCAATCATAATTCAGGTAAATATTCAGAGACGTATTTATATCAAATCATCCTAAATCAAACATTCCAAATTATTTCTGGAATAAAAAATTAGGTGTTGTATTTGTACGTGGGATAAATGACAAAATCCATGATAATTCTAGTTGTGGATATAGATCAGTGGCCTGTCCTCGAATAGAAAATGTATATTTCATCGAAAGGTATTGAAAATTACATGTCATTGTGACGAGAGGCAATGGAAACTCGGCTCCTCGCTCCATTTTCCAGGATTGACATCCTGCGATGACACGAAACAGAAATAACATCCTTGCTGACTTGAATTGAAGGATGAAAATAGATGTACGATTGTTCCATGATTGAAGTTTTCCATGTCCATTCATATTTCACAAGATATAAAATTAAAATTTCCAAATTTCAGCATATCAAATAAAAATATGAAAATTAATAAGAAGAAAATACAACAGTTTGCTTTATATAGAGACAAATTTGAATCCTCGCAGGAAGTGAGAAAATCCGTTTAGCCATCCGACGCGAGCGCGAATTGAGGAAATGAACTGATTACAGAAACGCACGATTTGGGCGTAAATCAAATCATCTAGTTCAACCCCAAGCTTTCAGCAAAAGGCACTTGAACCGGCGTCGAAAGATGGATAGATATTCCATCGATTTATACAGATCGCCAGAGAACGAGACCAACGAAGAAGGCGACATGTTGAATTTGAATTTGCGTTTATATTTTCCACTGCGAAATTCTGATGTGGGTATGGTAGCAGCTTAGTAGTAGCTTAGGTTAAGGGTTGAATGATGTGCTCTATACGTATAGGTATTTACCCATTCCAAAGTTGAATCGAACGGGAACGAGTAGCAAGCAAATGCCCGGGGTGTTGTGTTCGATTGCAATTTGTAAACGTCAATTTTGGAGTAACGATGTTATGTCATTACGTTCAGTGACCGAAATCAATCCGCGACCTGATAGCTTGCGTGAGAATCAATTGTGCAGGACGATAAAATGTGAGAGTTTGGATTGGGTTTCATTACAGAGGGTGAGAGAGGTGGATGGATAATATAATTAAGGATTAATTATTGTAACAATTAGTTGCTAAATTAAATAGAAAATTTAGATTTTCTCAATTTTATCTATTTTCTGAGATATACCAATTTTAAAGATGCGCTTTCATGGTGGCGTCGTAAGAATGACAGACGCGAATTTTTCAAACAATCGGAAACGAGCATTTTTGTTGTTGTCGTACCATGGTACAGATGCTCGCTTCCTATTGGTTGAAAATTTCGCGCCTGTCACGCCTACGACGCCACCATGAAAAAGCACCTTAAGTTTGAAATTCAGATCTTTAAAAAAGTATGGCGTATCTATAAAGAAAAGTGTGAGTAAATTCTCATGTCTGAAACTCTCTCGGTTTCTATGTTCACAGCTGTTCTCAATAGGATATAATCCTTTAGTTTAATGCGCGTTTGGAGCAAATGTATAACCTTGTTAAACAAAATCGAAGGTTATAAAACAGATCGATTGAGGTTCTTCCCGCTTCTAACACGAAACTATCATTGAATCTCAAAGGAGTAAGAGTAATGTTTCAATCCTGATTATTCTGTAAATTAAAGCGAAAATCAAAATTGAATTCCACTTGAAATTTTAGAGCTATTAAATATTAACCATGACATAAATATTTTGTGCACGTACATAATATTAAATTGTTAATTGTTAATTTGAAAATTCCAATCGAAATAATTTACATACAGTTAGATAAATATGAAGGAGATTAAACATTCCCGAAATGGAATGCGGTATACCTAAATTTGGAAGTCCTTACATTGGTAATAATATTAGTTCAGGAACACTGGAGTCAGAAATTGGGGTATGCATAATGGACTATTTCGGAGAATGGTGAAGGCGAACCCAGTTCTAAAATTAATCATAATTATTCCCAGTTTCCGATTATCGATACACTGCGGGGAAAATGGCTCTCTTCCTAAGTTTAACGAAATGAATTTGTAATTAACCTAAATTTTAGAAATATATTATATAAGGAGTTAAATTAACTAATAAAATTCAATGATAAATATAAAGCTCAATTATTTTATAATTTTGAATCAGGAATATGAAGATGGTCATAAGGGTGTTAATGTTAACCTAAGCTAAATTATTGTGATAATATTCCTATACTTAGTTTGAAACCGGAAGCTTTTGTTTTAATATCTAATAAACTTCCTTTATAAAGCAATTTTTGATTTAAGAAAGTCACCAACGATTTTAAAATAAAAATTACAACATTTAAAAAAATTAACTTTTAAGATGACTTAAGAACATTTTAAGAACTTAAAAGCCAAAATATCATAAAAATCCAAGTATCTACTATCCTTTTCAAAAGCTTTGAGCCCTCAATTTGAATGCTTATTTTATTACGTTGCACCTTTCCTTTATTTCTAACTTTAAAAATTTATAGTTTTTATTCCAATAATAATTTTGAAAATTGTAAGTAAGAAAATAAGTCTATTTATTATTATAAATATATCAGTGAATAAATTTTTATAATATTCGCATTATCTTTTGAGATATTGTATTCCTACGT
>JASKGN010019661.1:0-10452 GCA_030556245.1 Falagria sp. GC000072 | reverse complement strand
TTTTGATTTACAGAATACAAAAATTCAAGGAGTCATTATACTTGTCTTTATAAAAGTAACTACAGTAACACTGTTGCTATATAGTGACATTATAGTGACTTTTTACAGAATTGGACTGGATAACTGATTTTTATTTAGAGTAATGACAATTAATACAACAAACAAACAAATAAAATGGCAGCGCAGGCTGGAATCCGACATTCTCCTACCGTGGGATACGCCGGTGTTAGTATCAAAAGTATTTCACACACTCCGATACCAGTCCGGCTGGCGCACTACACCACTTCTTCGGACCTTAGGTAGATCACTACCACAGTCACACCGCATAAGCCGCTTGGCTACCATCGCAGGCTATATGACGCGTCCTGTGACACTCCCACCCAGCGGGGAATCTCTACCTGCTTCAACAACTTCAGCTGCTCCCACCATGAAAGGAATCGCTCGCTAGTGTCCTTGTCCACCTCTTCATCGCAGCCGATGTGTTGCTTCCACAGGCCTTGGAGTAATAGCTTAGGGAGTATCAGCACCGGGGACACGAAACCCATGGGGTCGTTGCTTGGACCCTCTAACTCTGAACCTACGCCACTTTTCTCCCATAGTCGAAAATCGAACCTTGAGCCTCTACGACAATCTTCAACAACTCACGGATCCGAATCTCGATTTGGAGGTCTGGCCGACCATACCTATTAGTCAAAGCTTCTACCGCCTTCACGTAGTTGTCCCTCACAGCCGGAAACTTCTTTTGGAACGGTAGACTGTAGAAGGTACTGCAACTTGTCTGCAGCGTCCAGTGTCGAGTCTTCGTGAATCTTTTTAAATAGATTCCAGAATGGTAACCATTCCTTGAGATCCCCGGAAAATTTATAGAGCTCAATCTTGGGCAGTCGAAACTGATGAAGCTCTCTTAGGCTTGTCCCACTATTGGTGCTGACGTGGAGGTATCCATATACTGGAGGCTCTGGTCGATCTCCTGCTCCATTACTTTATCGGAGGCATCCGAAGTAAGAAGAGCTCCTTCAACCAACTTGTCCGCGGCAACGAGATGGTCTCGCAAAATCTTCAGTTCATTGACCGGCTGCCGCACCTCCGAAGCCGCGCCGGTATCTGCGGCACTGGTGTGGTCGCCGCAGTCCGTGTAGCTTGGAGGTTCTCTTGGATCGCTGTCTTCTCGTACGTGTTCGCTCGTTGGCGTCTCGATGTCGACTCTCCTCGCATGAAGATCGGAAAACCCTCAGTGAGATTTATGCAATTTCTGCGCATATTCAGTTTTTTTATCTTTAAGCCAGTTTAGGACTTGTCCATATTTATCTTTTTCCCTAAGAACCAGGGGAGGTGGGGGTCTCTCAAATTTTTCAGCACTTGGTAAGACAATGGCTGGAGGAGATACGTTTATAATAGAAACTTGACTTGGGGTCTTTATCACTGGCGATTGTTTTGCCTTTGGAGGCTTTTTCTGAATTTCTGCGTAAGGGTCAAACTCATTCCGTGGCTTTTTTAGCTGGGGAAATTGCTCTTTTTCCGAGCTTTTCTCCATTTGGGAGCTTTGCAAATCCCTTTTATTTGTACACTCAATAGAGTCCATGGTTTCATCCTCGGGAAGAGGGATGTCCATGAAGTTAATTGTCAATTCAGAGATTTGCTTCCTTAATTCGGAAATCTCATTTGTAAGTTTCTCGATAAGCACGTCTTTATCTGTCAATTGTTCTTGCATGCCTTTCTTACTTTACTTGGCAATGATGGTAACTTTCTGGCTATAAAGCCAATGAGTATACGACTTGTTGGAACTCCGGACTTGAATTGATATCGAGTGGGTTTTTAGTCAGGCAGGATTGAAATCCTGGGATCGGGATGGTAACTGAGATTATCAATAAATATACTTCGTACTTTGCGTTTTCATAGATCCATTTTGTGTTAGATTCTTTCAGGAGCGATTGGTTGCTTGTTAGGAAGTGGCAATCTGTTGCCATTCTTAATGATTTGGTCATAGTTTTTTCAAAAACCAGATGTTTAGATGACGATTCTCCAGACCATACTTCTGAGGCATAGGCTAATTGAGGGATGGTGATGGCCTATATAAGGTTAACTTTGTGGCTTGTTAGGAGAGGACTGGTGCGAAAGATAAGGGGGTAAAGCTTTACTAATGAAGATTTGGCGACAGCTTTCCTAATCTTGTAGCATCTATCCATTTGCGTTTGTTTTTAAGTGGTCTTTGGAAAGTAACCCCCAAGTAAGTGATAGATTTGTGGAGTGGGATGTTCTTGTTTAGGAATTTGATTGAATTAAATTTGACCATTTTCCTGGCGATGATGGCAAGATCGTCTGCGTAGAGAAGGAATTTATGAAATTTGCCGTCTTCGGGAGGATTGATTAGGTTAATATTGAAAAGGCAAGGGGAGAGGGCTGAACCTCGAGGGAGGCGTCTGGGGCGTTGTAGATATTTGAAGTAGCATTACTGGATTTTACTTGGAAAGTGCGTTGTGATAGGAAGGAACTTAGGCTAAATTGCCTAAGACTGTAATGCGGCATGTTCTGTCAAAAGCTTTTGAAATATCCAGCAGCGCAACTAGTAGATGAAGACGGGCGTTTCTCATGTTGTTTAGGGTCTTGTTTAATATGGAAGCTTGTCGAGAGTTCTTTTCGGAAACCGAATTGAATCGGAAGGAGTAGGGTCTTGTTCAAATGAAGATTAAGTTTGTGCAAGATGATTTTTTCTAGGATTTTCCCTAGAAAGCAGAGGAGATTGGTCTTTTATTCTACAGATTGTGAGTATCTTTTCCACTTTTGGGAATCGTGATTATAGTGGCAAGCTTCCAGGCATTTCAGAGGTATCCAGTGTTGCCACAGGCTGAGTATACTTCCGTAGGTTTCTGTTTCTTAGTTTTTTCGTAGGTGCAACCTCAATCCCGTCTTGATGTCTTGGTTGCGCCGTTCCGTCGGATTTCCTCGAGGATGGTAAATGGGGGTGTAATAAGCTGCACATCCCCAACGGTTGCACCAATAATCCCAACGCGGATTATTAAACTGGCTTCGTCGTGGATGATGTGGAGGACTCGCTCGCGATGACTCTCGGGTACGTAGAGCATCGGAGTTTGTCTTCGGTACCACAGAAAGCCTTTGTCGCAGACGTGCAGCAGACAGAGTGCTCGTTGATTCGGGTCGGTTGGATCTCTCCATCGGGCGATGAGTCGTTTGGTGACACCGTCGTCTTGTTGGGCAGACGCGACAATAGAAAATAGGTTTGACGGCACCTCGATGGCACATAATTCCAACGCCTCGGCGGCAACGGCTTCTTGGTGCAAGTAACCGAGAGTTGTGGTCGTCGTCGTTATCGGTGTCGATGGCAGGGTCAGGATCCCTGGAGAGGACGTCGGCAAGTTCGTTGTAGGCACCTGGACAGTGTTCGATGTCAAAATCGAACTCTTCGAGCAGTAGCGCCTATCGAACTAGCTTCGCTCTCTGGTCATTAGGGTTCCCTTCCCTAGGGTGAGTCCCACATACGGCCCCCATTGCACTTGGGGGGTTATGGAGCGTAAATGTTTTTCCCTAAACCCCGCTAAAAAAAAAACGGCCGTCTTGATGCGTGTTGACTCGCTGGCGTCTCGAAGTCGACTGCCGCGTAAATTTTGTGGAGATTATCTTATCGGTTAAAATAAACTACCTTGTGATGCCGATGAGCTATGTGAGAGAGAGAATCTTAGCGCTAGAGAGAGCGCTACATACACCCGCGCTAGAGTAGGGAGACGCATCGTGCGGCGAAGAGAATAAGAAGCTCCTCAACGCACCACATAAACACGACATTCCCAAGGTGCATTCTAGGATACTTCAATTTGCAGATGACATTGCGTTGATTACTAATAGCATCACAAGAGACGCAGCAATTAATCGAGTAAAAACGGACACTAAAAAGATTATCAAATGGGCAAGCGACTGGAAACTTAAGATCAATCAAGACAAGACCGAAATCGCAAGACTAAGCGGCCGAAAATACATAGAAGACATCATTATAATAAATAAGAACAAAATCAAAGTCAAGAACCATATAAAATACCTGGGAATAATATTCGACAGCAAGAACAAATACTGCAGACACACCAAAGCAAGAAGAGCATTAGCTAGAAGAACATATGGAAAATTATACAAAATTATTACAGAGGAAAACTTAGACAAAGATATTAAATTGACCATAATTAACAAAATTATAGAACCAACCATCTCCTACGGAATGACATTAAGCAACGAAACAAAAATGTAGTAACCTCGATCGAAGGAACAATCATGAGAATGATCCGGAAGTGTTTGGATGATCCAGTAGGTATCAAAAACGAAGAGATAAGGAAAAGGATCATGAGAGAATCTTTATTGACCAAAGCTATTAACCAAAGACAAAAGATGTTAGAATCTATGAGCCAAATGCAGGTCGAAAATACAGTGTAATCAACACGAAAAGTAAACCAAATTATCGGGAAATCTTCAGAAAGTTCACAATTCATAAGGTCGTCCTTGAACAATTGAAACCCGAGACCCCCAGGAGTGTTTAGTGGGTATTGCGAAGTTTCGCCGAGTCCCACACTACCCTATAGATAGGGTGCGCGTAAATGCGTTCACTCCTGGGTGAACAAAAAAAAAAAAAAAACACATAAACAGGGCTAACAGGGGAAGACGACATCGAGACGCCGACGAGTGAAGACGTATCATCCCCTCATCATCTCGCTGAGCACGCGAAAGCACGCGTCGAGTTCATTTACATAGCAAACAATAGCTCTTGTTAGAGCTTTGCTAACATTATCTCGAAGAGCAATTAATCGAAGAAAACAGACAACATCAAATAAAGATCGGGCAATTAGAAGACCACTTTGAGAGGCTAACAAAAGCATGTTAGAAAGCCGACCGAAAAAGCAAAGGCTCACATCCAGCGAACACGATCAGGTTTTTTTCTAAAAACAGCTACTCCCTTCAAATAATATAGAAGATTCTTCGAACGAAGAAGAAGAAGGGTTAATCAGTGAAAACGGCGAAGACGATGATAGTGACGTAAACATGGAAGAAGTAAATATTAATAAGCGTAGACTTTCAAGTGAGAACGAATCAAGTGATCTTCAGGAAGTAGAAAAGAAGAAACAACGAAAAACAGTGCCCCAAAACGCAACGCCGAACAACGTTATCCAAAAGAAACCCAAGAAATCACCAAAAATAATTCCCGTCCCTACAACTTCAACAATTATGAATATCCAGGCCCCAAACATTGCTGAGAAACCTACCTCTAACTCAGAAAAACCACCTCCACCCATCGTTCTCAGAGATAAATTTAAATATGGTGAGTTTTTAAACTTTTGTACTGCCAATAATATTAACTTACGTAGAAAAGCGTCTAATCAGTTAGATGGCTTCCATATTTATTTATCTTTAGTTGAAGAATTTAGGAAGGTGAGAAAAATGCTAGATGAGAATAGCTGGTGTTATCACACTTTTAGCTTGCCGAATGAAAAAGAATTGCGCATTATTTTCAAAGGAGTCCCAACAGAATGGGACGAAGAAGAAGTTAGTGAAGGTTACATAGTAAAGAGTCGTATAAGAAACAAGTCAGGAAAATTACCAATTGTAATTATTACCACAGAGAAGTCAGATAAGGGAAAGGAATTATTTAATATCACGGGATTATTGCATATAAAAATTCGCGCGGAGGCAAAACATAAACCGCAACGGATTCAACAGTGTTTCCGTTGCCAGATTTTCTGGAATAATGCCTACAATTGCCGTGCCAAGTGGAGGAGCATCCCTCACACGAATGCACAAAACCTATTACTACACCCGCGAAATGCGCCAACTGCGCCTCACACGGCAAACTTCAGCCAGTGCCCCAAGAATGCCAACTACATCAGAGTTAGAAATTCAAAAAAGAGAACAAGAACGGCAAAGGTAAATTCAATTAATCGAAGCTAGCGATATAATCGAGTCTGTAACTTTTAGCAATCGAACCGGTAACTCTTCAAATCCTTCATTTAATTCCACCAGTATCAATAATCATGTCTTAGGTAGCGACGCAATAAAACAAGATAATTCAGGTACGACCGTAAAAACTATAAATAATGACATGACCGCATCCGAATCAAGAATTTTAAGTATCCTTCAGAAACAATTCATGTTAATGGCTCCTCAACTATTGAAAAAAATCCGAATGACCCAAAATGGCTTATAAACCAGCCGAAACATTAAATATAGTTACTTGGAAAGCAAACGGAATTTCAAATAAAATAACTGAATTACATCATTTTCTCTTAGAGAAGGATGTTACGATTATGTTAGTAAACGAAACTTTTTTAAAACCGAATTATTGGTTTTCAATTCCGGGGTATCGCACATTCCGTAAAGATAGAACAAACGAGCCAAAAGGAGGCACGGCCATATTAATCAAAAACAATTAGACAATGTGAATGAGAGAATAGAGAATAGCACAATCCAAATAAAAATATTAGATAAAGAAATAAATATCATTTCCGCATATATTAAGCCCAAGTGCAAACCCACAAAGGAAGATTTTTAGATCATTTTAATGGTTAAAAGACAACAATAATAGGAGGCGATTTTAACGCGAAAAGCCAGTATTGGGGAGATAGCAGCGAATGTAAAAGAGGTTTAACTATAAGAAAAATTTTACAGACAAATAACAAAATTAAACTGAGCGCGCCAGCGGACGCCACCGCCATTCCTAATAATAGTAAAGCTAGAGGCCACATTATTGACTTTTATATCACCTACGGAAACATAAACTATTTAACACTAAAACCATCTATATACTAAGCTCAGACCATTTCCCGGTTCAAACCGTGCTCACAAGAACACCTCGACCACCACCTGGAATAAAGAAAGTTAGTTGGCTTAAATTTATAGCCAATACCAAAAAAAAATTCGAAAGTAACTCAACAAACAATGATGACAAAATGATGCTAGAATTTGAAGAATACTTTCCCGAAATCTGATAGAAGCTAGCTTTTCGGTTATTTCAAATAAGAAGAATAATTTAGGTTTAGATAATAATTAAAAATCACTAATAAAACTCAAAAACGAGGTAAAAACCATATGGCAAAAATCGCGTTGAATATAAAAAGACCTAAAGGAAACCAGAGAAACAAGTAAAACGCGAACTTGAAATTCATAAAGAGAATTCCTGGCTGGTTGCAATCTCAAAGGCAGAAGAGGAGGAAAACATGTCGCAAATATATAAACTAACGAAAAAATGTAAGAAACAGGTAGCCCCAAATACTGTAATTCGAAGGGAAGACGGAACCTTTGCCTTTACTAACATCGAGAAGGCAGAAACAATCTTAGAAGGCTTAGTAGAGCAATTTTCAAATAAGAAATCATCAGATAACAAAACTAAAAAACAGGTAGCTCTGGCAAACAATCTAATTAACGCAAGCAGTAAATCCTCTCGGAACAACCGAGGATGAAGTCAAAGGACTGATTGACGCTTTCAAATTAAAAAAGGCACCTGGACCGAATAATTGACCTACCAAACTTTACAAACTTCTTCCGGACAACGCAATAACATTCCTTAGTAATCTTTTTAATGAATGCTTTCAGAAATATCAAATACCAATTATTTGGAAAACTGCAAAAATTGTTACTAATCTAAAAAAGGGTATCAGCCTTATCAATACAGAGGCAAAACTTATTGAAAATATTATTAAAGGAAGACTTACAAAAGAAGTAGAACAACGAAAGCTCTTACCTAAAGAACAATACGGCTTTAGAAGCAAAATGTCAGCGATAATGCAGGCAAATAAACTCTACCAAGCCTTCAGTAATTATAAATCCTACTAGACCTCGAGAAGGCATACGACAAAGTATGGCGAGCCGCGCTAGTGCATAAAATGTTAAAATTAGAACTACCTTTATCAATTATTAAACTTGTATCTGACTGGCTTTTTAATAGATCATTTTCGGTGCATTTTTGCGAAGGAAAATCTAGCCTGAAAATAGCTCTTGAAGGTCTCCTATTTAGATTGTGGGTTTATCACATATATTTTATTGAGTTCTGTTCGGAATTTGGAGATGTTCTCCGTTTGGCCGAAATAGACAGACTGATTGAATTTAATTTACAAATGATAATCATAATTATAAGCAAAACAAATTGTTTGTCACAGCCACCCAGACTGTCGCTATGACAAACAATAATTGTGGCTGGTTGCCACAAGGTATTACTATTAACTCGAAAGGGTCCTATAAACGACACCTCACAAATAGAATTAAGCTTGCAACAGCCTGAAAACTAGGTCAAATAATATTTTCAGCGGCAATCGACACCACGAAACTTAAGCTAATTAATAGTATTCTACTTCCAATGACCACATATGGGTTTGAGGTGTGGGCAGACAATGACGAAGCGGTACTTCTCGCGTCGATGATAGAAAAATTCCGCCTTAGAAATATAAGAGTTGCACAAAATCTGCATTGGGAAATTCGAAATGAAAAAATAACCAGACAATTTAACTTACCAGCTATTCTCATCCAAGCTCGGGACAGGCACTTTGCCATGATAGAGCAAAATTTAAATCTAAATTGAACTCAATAAGTCACATGACTTTATTTTTAGATTATTGGCATACAAAGTTTAATGCTCTTATCATAATTACTACCTAAACCTAATATGCTTCATGTAAATAGTCATTGCCACCTCCTGGCAGAAACAACTACTTAACAAAAAAAACAGCCTGAACCAGTCTGCGTTGAGTCTCCATACAGCACAGACGTCTCCATACGAGTTCTCTTCTCTACGCTTCTACGATCGCGCCACGTTGCTTCATGCACGTGGTTCTTTCCGTTTCCGTTGTGGTTCTTTATCTAAAGTTATTACATGGTGGATACCATTGTACATTTTCACTTCTTATTCTGATTGGCCTCGTGGCGTGTGCATCGTTGGTTTTTTGGACTTTGTCCACTCATTGTGTTTACTTTTGTGATTCTGTCACAATAAATATTAATCTATAAAATAGATTTATTGAAGGTGTAAGCAAGTTTGTGTTGCTCAAGTTAGTTGATACCGGCGCTGGCTTTCTATTTACAATCGAACCGTTGGTCATATGCCGGTGTGGTGTGAGAGAGAAGGGTCGTCAAAAATGTCGTCGGAGATATCTTCGGGAAGGCGTCGGAGATATCTTCGGAGATGTCGTCGGAGAGTTCTGGTAGTAAGTCGTAGTCGGTCGAAGAGAATATGAGATCGAGTGGTCAATTCAATTTTTGTCAATTTAAATATGTTTTTATTCAATTTTTTAATGAATTACAAAGCCAGGTAATAATTTTTGTATAAATTCCAAAGTTGTAAGGCTCTTGCCCTTTTCAATGGAATGGTTTTAGTTATATAATGTAGGAAAAGATAAAATAAGTAAATTGATAAATACAGAGATCTTTAGTCTTCACTATGACTAGTAGTGAACAGTAGAATAATGATAATATAATGTGTGAGAAAAAAAATTGAATAGATATTACAGATATGGCGTTTAATTTGCGGTATCCTTAAATATGTAGCCTGGCGTATTTCTCATTGAGTAAATTGAGTAAATTAAAGAGTCTTGTGGTTGGGTGTAAAAGCTTGCGTTTCGGCTTTGCTCGTGCCATTGTGTTTGTACAGGGTGGAAGGTGTGAAAGGAAAATTTCGGGATGGGTTTCAGATTATTTTAAGGTGGCCATACGTCCAAATGGAGCGATGTCACTCCAAAAACTGACAGTGTATGGCGAAAATCAGGTGGATCACGTGGAGTGACGGGATGAGTCGGATATCCAGTCAGTTCAATATCCATCAGTTTGGATTGTCATCCATTTCATCCAACTGACGGTGTGTGGGGAAAATCACGTGCGTCCGAGCGATAGGCTTTGCAGTGTGCATGCATCGGACGCGTACACATCTTCGTGCAGTGCGTCCGTGCAATAGGCTTTGCAGTGTGCATGCATCGNTATTTTCTGTTAACTTAACCTTAGCTAATAGACTCAAGTACACATTAAGTCTACCTCACTGGCTTAAAAACCAATAGGACTAAAACAATGTTACCGACGGACAGAAAACACGAATACGTAGTCTGGATCTATAGACAAAAACTGTGGATGCATTCGATGCATGCACTGCAAGAAGATGTGTACGCATGCTCGCATGCACACTGCAATGTGAGTAACATTCTTAGCATGTATTGTTGCCTCAGTTTCAGACTTGTTGTAAATTGCATCTGTTACTTACTGGCTGGCGTTGACAACAGTAGACACCTGTAATTATTAAAAAATATGTATAAACAGTTCTGCATGATTATAATTTAAAGTTTACCTATATCGCAGTCTTCGTCTAATAACGAACGTTCAGGCGTCGATGCTGTTGTTTAATACATGTGCAAAACATGGTCAATATCCTCAAGGTAGCTTTCACAAACATTTGTATTTTGGTGTAAGCCATAATAGGCAATCTCA
>JASKGN010019659.1:0-11042 GCA_030556245.1 Falagria sp. GC000072 | reverse complement strand
TACTCGAAATGATAAATTACTATGAAATTACTATAAAAACAAGAAAAGAAAACTTAGACTTCCTGGAATTATTTGCCTTTTCTTATTTGACAAATGGCTTGTCTCGTTTGACCCTTACAACAAAACTAAAGGTCAAATTATCAAAAAGAAAGGAAACTAATAATAAACTAATAAATCAAACAACTAAACTTCCATTTCCAAAATACAACTCTCTAAAAATCAATCCAAACCAAATAAAACAAATAAATTTGCATTATTTAGGAAACCTAAAAATATCTGACAACCTTACCACATCAAGAAAAATAAACTCCAAAAATAATTTGCGTAACACAATAGTACTAATATACCGATTTTATTAGATTTCAGACAAACACAAAACGTTCCCAGTCTATTGTTAAATTGACCTTTGATTTTTCAAATTTTAATTTAAAAAACCAAATTGGTAGTTATGTGTTTGGTGTTTATGAGGAAGTAAGTTTGCTAATTTTCAAACAATCTAGATAGGTAACTAGCCAGACTGTTGATATTTTTTCTCTTGGAGCCAAAACAGCTTGTATGACATAGCAAAATAGTCAGCCGGTTGATTCCCGTATGTGATCCACACATCTTCCGCAATGATGCTCAATTCTCGTTGGCCGACGTGTAGTATTTTTAAACACCTGTTTTCCCCTGGCCCACATTCACAAAGATCTCTTTGTAGTTCGCATTAGTTTTTAGATTACATCGTGCACATTCCACATGTTTAAATAAAACATATCTACATATCTCGAGTTTATTTATCTCTGTATACTTATTACAGTTATTACTAATTTAGAAATAAAAAATCTGCCATTTTCTTAATGTAAAATCAGTCAGGTTATTTTAATTTAGAAAAACCATTTCATGCTCAGTTAAAAATATTTGGCACTTTTAAATCATCATTTTGAGTATTAAAATTCAATTTCACGCATTATTTGCCCATTAAATTCATTCAACATTTCTCCTACGCATCGAAATAGTTTTTCCACTTGGAATTTTCATGCTAGGTTCTTTCTGAAATAAACTTGTTGTTGCTATTCTATTTATAACCCTTTAATAAATTAGAAATTATTTAAGTAACAATAACACTTTGCAAATGTAAGAGAACAACAGGAAACTAATACGAATATAGAAAAAGAAAACCTTCATAAAAGTTGGTTGGGTAAGGGTTGGAAAGTCTCAATGTCATTACCTTCCATCAGCATTGTCGTAGACGTCGTCGCGAAGGTACTTATTTACGGCACACGCTAGAAGTAGAACGAAGGTCTATGCAAGGCTGCGTAAACAAAGAGCAATTCAAAGAAAATGATTGATTTTATGAACATTTAATGATGTCTCAGATAACCTTCACTTGTTTTTGTTAAATATAGCCTTTAAGAAATTACTAAATAAATTTTGATAAATGGGAAAATCGTGTGTCGAAATTAATCTTTAAAAATATTTAAAATTAGAAATTAGGGACTTGTATACCTTGTAAAAGGAAATTGGAAGATTAGGTTGTTTCTATTACAATTACAATCTTGTAAGCTAACGTAAGGGTTTTCCTTCCGTGTGAAATTTTCAATGTCATTACCTTCCGGAAATTCAACAAACGCACGGTCATTGCAAGGTTATAAAAAACCAAGTCAAGGAAAACTATTGATTTTTCTATGCTTTAATTTACTCTACGTATTTTACGAGTATTTTACTAATAGCTAATCAAAACATTGTGCCGCCATCTTGTTATAATCCTACAACATGGATTTGAAAAAATTAATTAAATTTTGATCACGTTTTTAATATTAAAATTTAATTTTCATTAACTCGCAATTTATTTGAGCAATGTTTGTGTTCCTTGCCTGTGTTCCTGGATAAACACGAAGTGTAGCAACTTCTAATTTAAATATTGGCCATATTGATATTGAGTTTTAGCTGCAGCTACAGTTTAAAATGTTAAAACACGGAGAGGAATATTCTGTTCCCGACATACAACAAACAAGCAAACATATTGGCCTTTGAGAAAACTTTGCTAAATATTTACTCAATCCATGAATCCAGTATACTACATTCAAAATAAATAATCATTTTTATATAAAAACAGAATTAATTTAATGGGATTTAACAAGATTTTCGCGATTTTAAGAGGATATAAATCTTAAAATAGCCAAAACAACCACGAAAAGTATTTATGTACTATGTATACCTATAGAAAATTCTGTACAATATATTTATTTACATTTGAAACCACTCCGAAACAATTCTATTCTTTTTATACAACTGAAGTCATAAGCGAAACAAGAAATTGTAACTTTATGCAAATATGATGCTTCGCGTCATGCTCTGTCTCTCCAGAATCATGCCAACAAGAATTCCAAGGAAGACATTCAGCAAGAAGGAAGAAAACGACTGAAACATAGAGCAGAACATAGAGAATAATACAACCCTGACCTGACAGCCTTGACCAGGCTCTTCCTTGTGCCCTAGTAACAATGCATTGAATTCGTTTCTATCCATTCTCTCCTGCATATCTCTCCCGAGGTTGATCCTTCTCCATCCTGATGACGTAACAGCAACAGCTCTAACGGAAAACGTCCTGTGACCTAATTCTATGCTCTCCCTCTCGAATACCAATGGCAGTAACATCCCTGCCTTCTATTCATAGAACATTTGTGAAAAAAATACGAATTTTAGCACTGATTGAGATTAGCTGATTAAGTTTACGATTTGAAGCAGATTTACTGAATGAAGAAAAATACAAAATAAAACAAGAACAAAAAGAAAGAGTTAAAGAGGAAAAGAAAGGAAACTCATTATTCTCCAGGATTTGGTCGCAACATGTGTGAAACATCCTATATGTAGTTTCAGCTTGGTCTACAATCGATTTTGCCATCAACTCACTCGACGATGTTCATACAAAAACCTAACTTCCGCACAACTTACCCATAACACTTTCACATTTCACAACTCGTGCATATTCACCTAATCCTAATGCTTTACCCTCTCATCACCTTGCTTTTTTACTTTTCGCCCCTCGTTTCCTATCATTTCTGACATGGCTTCCCTAACGACTTCCTAATTGTCTTCCTTTTCTGCATAAATTTGAATTATTGCTAAATTTCACTAAAATCCCTGAAATTTTATTTCGGTTATAATCGCCAAAAATATTTATTCAGGTCAGGTTACATTAGGATCTAGTATTTAAAAGATAATTAACTGGTTGTTACGCTCCTGCATTGTCAGAATGCATAAAGCTGGAATGTTTTCCCACACCCAGCAAACTGCAATATAATTAGTTGCAGAATTCGTTTTGGCAACTACCTCATGCCAGTTTATGCATAGAATAACATTAGGCATCGCTTTATGACGCGACAAAATGAACGCATACCATATCATAAAATTGATGCGATCTATTCATGCTATTTGCAAGCGTATTGTGTACAATCAGCGCCTTTGAATCGTCCAAATTATTACACCGTTGAGCGATGGACAGAAGCCAAATATTTATCCAAATTAAACAGCGAGTTGTGTGTATCAGTTGTATGCGTCGTGGATTAACAATGAATCATTATGTTTATCAAAAGTTTAATTAGAGGAATATTTACTTGTTTACAGGTGGCTGAAATCAAAAACTTCAAAGACTTCTACAATACATTGCATTATAGGTATGCTAAATTTGTAGTCATAATTTAAAAAATTAAATTTTGAAATGTTTACTCTGTTTTAGGTAACTAGTAAATTTATATAAAACAACAAATCATATTTAAAATTCAAACATGTTCCATTATAACATGTTATATATCATAGAGTTGTATGTGTAAATTCTTGTAATTATATTTTTCAAATTAATATTAAAATATTCTGTTTATCTTTATATATTTGAAATTTCCGAAACAAACACGAACATTCACGAAGTAAATTTAGTTCTTTTTGCTTCTTTTCTAAATCTTACTAGACATCTGACATTTGACAAGAAATTCACATAAAATTGTAAAACGCTACTCATTAACAAAATCATTAATCAATCAATAAGTAAATAAAGCCGGAATGCATTTTCTTACTTAATTGGAAAACGTTACAAAAACACAAAAAATTATTGGATCTGTGGGACTTATAATTCTAAGTAAATACAAACAAACGAATAACAATGGCAGGAATAAAAGGCAAGTAGAATTCTTCACAAATACAACAAACAATACCAAAAATTGCTTAATTAAAAATTAATATGGTTGATTTGTTTCATGTTAATTCTTATAATTGGTAAAAATGATAACAACCTAATTTTTATGACTATTCCATATGTACAGCGTAAGTAAACCTTTGTTAGTTTCTTTATAGAAATTGTAATCTTGTAATTACGTTTTAGGCTAGTATTATTAGCATTTGCTGGATCAATTGGAATGACATTGGTAATACTAGCATGTGCCTTACCTGATTATGGGTAAATATTCCAAAATTACTTTTTTACTTCAACAAAATTCTAAATTGTTGTCTTTTAGATTATGGTGGCCATTTTTTGTTGTATTATTTTATATATTAGCACCCATTCCAACATTGCTAGCAAGAAGGTATACTGAAACACAGGGTTCTACTAACACATGTTTAGAAACAGGCATTTTTCTTACGATGGGAATCATTGTCAGTTCTTTTGCATTGCCAATTGTACTAGCTCGAGCACCAGAAGGTGATCCTACTATCAAGTGGGGAGCATGTTATTTAACACTTGCTGGTAATGTTGTGGTATATGGCACATTGTATGGATTTTTTGTAACGTTTGATCATGAAGATGATTATAACATGTGGTAAATCATAACATGGTTTAAAATGAAAGCAATTACCACAAGAAAATTATGCTTGTGTCAAATTGAATATGATATTGCTTTTCGTTATTTTCTTGTGACTATTGCCTTCTGAAGAAAAGCCAATATATCAAAACATTAAGTAATTTTTATGATTGTGAGATACTGATAATGAATACTACTGATATCTATGCTTATTTTAATTTATATACAAGTATAAAAAATGTACCCATGTAAATTTAGAATTTCTTTTTATATATAATATATAATCACTTGGTAACAAACATTTTCGAAATTATTCTACTCCAAATTATTTCCTATTAAATTCATAATGAGAATTAATTTGATTTAGTGTTTGTAAACAATAATGTAGGCTTCTTAGTCATATTGGATAAATAATCTTTTAAGGAAAATATGATTGCCCCACTCTTACTCAATTACCGTCATTTGCGATAAAAATTCAGCCTGATATTACTTACAATTGAAATTCATACCACATTAAATTTCCAATAAAAACAATTGGCCCATGTGCTTTGTCATAAACCACAACTATCGATAATTAGATATAATGCAAGAAACTTCTTTGGGTTTATCTATTGATTAAAACTTTAACTTTACGCAAATGGATTTTTATGAAATATTATTTAGTATACATTTTCATTTTTTAATGTAAGTACATTATTCTTATTTCTGAAACATTTCAAAAAGCTACATAAACTTAGACAATGTTTACATTTTGGAATATACTGTTATTACTTGTTATATTTAACTGTAAACAAGTATTTTCCAAGCCAGGTAAGAAACTTATAATAGTTCTGCTATAAGTTCTTGAGCATTTCTTTAGTTTATCATACTTATAAAGTTATAAATAAATATTGTGATTTGTTTTAGATAAAATTATTTGTTATTATGATAGTAATGCAAGATCAAGATCTAAAAGTGATGGAGGACCATTTAAAATTACTGATATTGATTCATCCCTTTGTACACATATTATTTATGAGTCAGTACTTGTATGGGAAGGAAAAATGTATTTAAAGAATGTCGATAATGTTTACGATTTGAGAAAAATTAAAAAAGCAACCAAGTTAAAAATTCTTGTCACCTGTAATATGAATGCAAAAGATAATTTAATAGATACTGATACATCAAGGCAAACATTTTCAAATATGGTTGTAGATTTTCTTAAATTATATAATTTAGATGGGATTGATTTGTATTGGAATGCTAATTACATACAGGTACTTATAATTAAATTTTATTTGCTTTTTATAATTATTACTAAGTATAATTTTTTGTAGCAAAACATTTATAATATTCAACTTCTAATTGATAATTTAAGAAATACTTTTACAAAATCCGGAAGGAAATATCTTCTTACTTCTACAATGAATCCAACAGAAAATAATATTAATGATTTGACTGATATAATCTCACATTTAGATTTTATTAATTTAAAGGCATTTAATTTTATTAAGAATACTTCAGTAACACATCATAATGCGCCATTATTTTCATATGGAGATACTAAAATTAATAAAACTGATGTTCATAAAGATTTAAATATTGTAAGTATTCATCTTCCACATTTTAAAGAAAATAATTTTAATGATTTGAAATTTTATATTTGAAGGACACAATAGTAAAAACTTGGCTAGCACATGGTATCCCACCACAAAAAATATCTTTAATTGTGCCATTTTTTGGATATAAATATTTAGTAAAAATTCATTTAACTAAAAATACTTCAAATTTTGCTTTAAATGTTCCAAGAGAAGAGATGAATCGCATTGATTATAATCAAGTATAAATTTAATTAAAATTGTTAAACATTCACAAATAATTTTAATATTTTTAGATATGCAGTTTAAAAAATGAAATTTGGCTTGAAGTATGGGATAATAGAGCTAAACTTCCTATAATGTATAAAGAACATGAATGGATTTCATATGATGATGAGAAATCTATTGAATTAAAAGCTCATTATGCAGTATTTATGAAACTAGGTGGAATAGGAGTTTCATCTATTGATAAAGATCTGTATGGACATTGTGGAAGAAAATTTGCGCTGTTATCTACGATAAATAAAGTTATATTTCCTTCTGGAAAACCTTTTGATCCAGATGTACATGAAGCAACTACAATTTACTTTTTTGTTGCTTTATTAATCATTATTTTGATTATTGTTTTTCATTATGTTTATAAAAAGTTTAAGAATAGGTCATTTTGTGAAACAATTATATGTTAGGATTAATATATTTGAAAATAGAAATTATTATAATATATAAATTATATTTATAGAATAAGAATGATAAATAATATTTATCTTAAGACTTCAGCTGTATACAATAGTGAATCATTATTTAATTATTAAGTTTTTCTAAGAAAGTACAAATAATAAAAAACAAGTATGAAATTTTTTTGTTTCCTGAAAGCTATAAAATATTCTGATGATGCCAACTTAGTGGAATGTTATTGCTTTATGAGTAAAATTTTTGTACAAATACCAAGTCATTAATCTTTTTGAACGAATGCAATAAATCTAAAGTAATGAATCCTAACATATTAGAGATAGTTAAACAATGTAAATATCATTAATATTATTTAAATTCTGCCAAAACGATATATCATAGCATGTCATAAAACACCTAGCACTTAAGTATTGTCGGCAAAACAGTTTAATTTAGTTTTGCATTGTGAATTATAAAAGATTACTACGTATTACAATTTTATTTTTGTTAATTAGCTAAAATTGTATAATCATAATTACTTGCGGTTCAAATACAGCTTAAACCATAATTGTAATTATTATTAGGGTGCAATTATCTTATTGCTTGACAACAAGGGAAAAGGATTACTGATAGATCTTTGACAATGTTAAATATAATTCTATTGGAGACATAAACACAAATTTAGCGAGGATTACAGTTTAGTATTACAAATTTGTGGCAATTATCTAGATTAGCAATTCTTTTAATTACCAGTTATAAATTTTTCCTGGCTTTGGAAAAACCTTATGAACTGCGTCAGCGCAATTTTATCAGTAAATTTAAATTTAAGTATAAATACAAGCTGTATTTTACTTATTTGCATAATTATTTTGCTTTGTTCAAAAGAAAAGTGTAATTATGTTAAAATTCCTACAAATTGCATTTGCTCTTGTGGCTTTTTGCGTTTATGCTACTAATGCAAGACCTGGTAAATTTTTTATTTTCAATGATAAATTGTTTTATAATTATTTATTTATTGTTATAAAATAATTAATTTTATTTTATTTTTTTCTTTACAGATAAAGTGGTTTGTTATTATGGTAGTTGGTCAGTATATCGTCCTGGATCGGGTAAAGTGGATGTTGAAAACATCGATACAAATAAATGCACCCATATAATTTACTCTTTCGTGGGTATCAACACCGATGGATCAATTAAAGTACTGGATCCATGGAATGAAGAAAGTTTAGATGCATTAGGAAGATTCAATAGATTAAAACTTTCTGCTCCCCATTTAAAGACATTGATTGCCATAGGTGGTTGGAATGAAGGATCAGGAAAATTCAGTCAAGTTGCAGCCAGTGCAACATTGCGTCAAAAATTTGCTCAAAATGCATTGAAGTTTATTCAAAAACATAACTTTGATGGCTTTGATTTAGATTGGGAATATCCTTCACAACGTGAAGGTTCATCATCGGCTGATAAGGTAACAAAATTACTTATTTATGTGGGCAATCTTAATTATATTTGTTTGTTTTAATATTTATAGCAAAATGTTAACTTAATGTTAGAAGCATTAAGAAATACGTTTGATGCTTCCGGCAAGAAATATTTGATAACAGCAGCGGTCGGAGCTTCAGCAAATTCAGCAGACCTTTCCTATAATATTCCCATTTTTTCCAAATATTTAGACTTCATTAATTTGATGGCTTATGATTTCCATGGTGCTTTTGATGGTCAAACTGGTCAAAATGCACCATTATATGCATCTTCAGTTGTTGCTAACAAACAACTTAATGTGGTAAGTGTAAATTATCATTATTAGTAATAATAATAATTAATGCAAAACATATATGACTCAAATATTAACTAATTATTATTGTTGTTTATTTGACGTTATGTTTTTGTAATTATGTTAATTGCATATTGGTATTTTAATAATAATGCAAATAGGACGCTGCTGTAAAAGCGTGGATAGGCCGTGGGGCTCCAGCTAATAAAATTGTTCTTGGAATGGGAACATATGGCCGAAGTTTCACTGTAAGTGGAACTTTAAATATGAATAAAAATTTTGGATTGAATACTAAAGCAGGTCCAGGTACTGCAGGTCCTTATACCAGGGAAGCGGGAATGTTAGGATATAACGAAGTAAATATTGATTTTAACATTTTGTAATAACATTTGAAATTTATTCTTAAATGTATCAATAGATTTGCTCTAAGAAAAGAGCCGGTGGTTGGACAGAATTCTGGGACGATGAACAGAAAGTACCAGTAATATATAGTGGGGATCAATGGGTTGGTTATGATAATGAGAAATCAATCAAAATTAAAGCTGAATATGCTATATCTATGGGTCTTGGGGGAGCTATGATTTGGTCAATTGAAACTGATGATGTCTATGGAGAATGCGGTAGAAGGTATCCCTTGTTATCAAGCATTAATGAAATTCTTTTTGGTAGTCCTAACGTTGGTGGTTCTGGTGGTGGTACAGTAACTACTACAACTAACAAACCGGCAGTAACTACTACTAAAGTTACAACTACCCCCAAACCATCTGGCCCATGTGCTGATGGACAATTAGTTCGCGATTCAACAGATTGTAATGTTTATTATCTCTGCTCTGGAAATGCTCGCACTCATAAGTTCAATTGCCCAAGCAATTTGTATTTCAATAATTTTTCACAAAGTTGCGATTGGCCAGCTAATGTTCCCGAATGTAAATAATAACTTGTTATTCCTTACCAAATTTAATTAAAAATCAATGTGAATAAAACATGAAGATTAGTATTGCTATATTTACTATTGTATTTCAAAATATTAAAATCACGTAACTAAAACGAAAAAAAACCTATAGTAAGAAAATTTAAAAAAAAATCTATTCCAAATTTTTACAAAATTTAGGATTTGAACCACCAATAGAATGGTGTGCCAAATGTAGAACAAACGTTCTACACAGTATCCACGCTGTCTTCTGAACAAATTGATATACATTGCTTACATTCATTTTAGTCGGGTTCGTGTACGTGTGAAAGTGCGCTTACTAACACATACAAATTTTGCACTTTGCGATGATACAGCAAAATATATTCGCAGTTCGCGATCGGCAAGTGAGCATGTGCTACGTATTCATTCTACGCGTTGATAACTTGCAATTTTTAGTTTCAATTGTGAATCTAAGATATATTTTAAACTTCGGAGTGCATAAACTATTAAAATGAAAGATGTTTATATATATTTTAATATTATCGTGTTGATTTTTATAAATAATCACGGTCGTAACTAACAATAACATGTGCATTTATTTATGTCAAATGTGTTTAATGTGGTATTGACCAAACGGCTCAATTGATTGTCATCAAATTTGGATTATAAACTAAATAATCAGTGTAGAAAAGGATTCGATACGTGAAAAGTCGCAAAATTTTCTCTTTTGGCAGATTCTATCAGCGTTATCGGGATTGTTTACATTTGTAATTCATTGTTATTGTTGCTAATTTAATTATGTAAAGCTCTGAAAATCACTAAAACCCATTGAAATGGTTATCAAATATTCCTGTTTAATGTTTTCAATAATTCTAAATTATTTATCTATAAAAACATTGAGCAATTTCATAAATTACAACTTTCTTACTTCTAATTTATATCGGCATATTAGTGGAATATCTTCCAAATTATTTGATTGATTTGCTTCAAATTTGGAATTAAAATTATTTAGAGGCTTCAGCAATAAACTACCACAAATAACATGATGTGCCAAATGTAGAACGAACGTTCTACACACATAGCCACGCTGTCTTTTGAACAAAGCGATATAAATTGTTTAACATTCAATATGGTCGAGTTCGTGTACATGGGAAAGTGCGCTCACTAACACATGCAATCTTTGCACCTCGCGACTATATAGCAAAGTATATTCGCAGTTCGCGAGGTGCAAAGATTGCATGTGTTAGTGAGCGCACTTTCCCATGTACACGAACTCGACCATATTGAATGTTAAACAATTTATATCGCTTTGTTCAAAAGACAGCGTGGCTATG
>JASKGN010019637.1:0-11863 GCA_030556245.1 Falagria sp. GC000072 | reverse complement strand
TTAATTTAACGATCTGTCAGTTTAATCAATGATTAATAAGTTGGTGAAATCGGGCCTTATTCATTAGTTTAATATGTACTTGATCTGATTTACAAAAGTAAATGAAACTTTTTTGAAAAAGAAAACTGCAAAAGAAGTTTATAACTTATAACTAATGCTTTTCATAGTGTGCCTTATAAATCTTGGTAACAGAACTTAGCTTGAGGTTTTCTTTGATGAGATATATAGCATAGGCATAATATATATATCGATATGAAGTAGTGTGCTATATTATAGACACATCTTCAAATCCAACAAGCAACCTGGACGTTTTAATATAATTGGATTTTATTTGAAAAATGAAAAATGTTTACCTTTCTTTGAGTCGAAACTTACATCTAACTCCTCTAGGCTATGTATACCCACTGACAAAATAATTTTTGTACAAATATTTCAAATTTAATTAGTTACGTTTACATCAAAAACTTTTAACAGCTAGAAATATCAACTCAAATAGATTTTCAACAAGGATTTATTAATAGGAATTAATTCCAATTTTTTCTCTTTGAATTTTAATCAAAATTCAGTTTGTAATGGTCATTAACACATGAAATGTTGGTAATAAAATTATGGAAGAACTTTAGTTGCTGTGAAATATTTTAATGAAGAACATAAACTACTCATAAATTCTCTTCGTGTGTGAATGTGGCGAACGCGATTGAGATTTTTATTAAAAGCAAAAAGCTTCTAACACATTAAAATTTTAGCTTTGTTTAAATTAATTTCGACCTTAAAGAACCTAACGATAGCGTACAGTTTTAACTAACTTGGTGATTCTTTGGACTTTGGTCCTGTCCTCTCTCTTTCCAGAGCTTTAAAGGCAAGCTGTAGCCTTTGATCTGTTCATGGCTATATATCAGAGTTGTACGTTTTACCTTTAGCATATGTGAATACGTTTGACAGGCAGACACATATAGTCGTGTGAATCACCAAACGAACTTTGCGACATACAGTGCAAGTGTGTGCAAGTGCATGCTTCTCGGGCAGTCAGCGGCGTCGTTGCTCGTCGTTTGGCGGATCGTAATTTAATAGGACGCGCATGTAATTATCTGCCTGTACTTCCAATTTGATTACCTCGCAAAGCGCACAGTACCGTACCGTACCGCCATCGCCGCAACATCATGAACATAGAGAGATACTCGTAGATATCTATCCTGACCTTTCACAAGCTTTGCGGAAAAATTTAATTGAGAATTTTTCAAGTCTAAGAGTCACGTACTCGAAAGTCTGCTGTGGATTTAATTGGAAACATTTTTAAATAATAATTTCAATCCATACTTAAACATCACAATTTTTCATAACATTTTGACCCTTTTTTTCTCTTTGGAGTTTCTTTGATAGCTGGTTGCATGTTCACAAAAGTTTTATTTCTCCTTTTGACGCGCATCTTTTGCACTAAAGCCATTCTTTCGCTTGGATGCGTCGCTTTTTCATCGAACTCGGCGCCCCGAAACGCATAAAATATTCAATGATTTCAATTTATGCAGCCGAACGAAAATTGAATTAGCATATTTATGCTTTTATGCACGCAAACCGATATTCCACCAGGCGAACGAGTCGCGGAGCGCTATGAGGCACCCACAGTAAAAAGTAAAAACAGTTCAAAGAAGAAATTTACTCCTGGGTTTTCTAAGCTCGCAGCCACCAGAGAATAGAGTTGGATACCTGTCAGACCATTAAGGCTAAAATGCCAGTTTATACTCTCGCACGAATTGCCTACGTAAATCTTCTTACAAACTGTGTTTCTTTCAAACATAAACATTGCATTTGTTTCTTGACAAAATGCTTCACTCCTTCAGTATGGTGGTGGTGATTCATCTTCTTACGCCAAGGGTGTCAATGTCATCAGAGATTAAATCTAATTGACCTTGCAACACGTTATTAGTTTCAATCAAATTTTGAAATGACATTGCATGAATAATTTAAGTGGTGTTCAAATTTATCTAGCTTTTAATTTTCATAAAAAAATTTTTGGTGACCAAAATTTTTACTGGGGTAGTTGAAAACGACATCAGGGTAGTCGTAGGCGTGACAGGCGCAAAACACGGTCCCCAACAAAAAAAGCTCGCTTCTTATTGGTTGAAAATTTGCGCCTGTCACGCCTGTAACGTCTGTCACGCCTACGACGCCACTTTAATTTGCAAAAAATTTTAATATGCCACGAATTTTAAAAAAAAAATCTATTTAACAATAATTTTAAATAACTAGTACTATTGTGATTTTAATTATAGATAAAATATAATTTTGAGTACATATAAAATTAATCAACGATAATTAATTCTAAAATGTGAAAGAATTATTT
Source organism: Falagria sp. GC000072 (assembly GCA_030556245.1). NCBI lineage: Eukaryota > Metazoa > Arthropoda > Insecta > Coleoptera > Staphylinidae > Falagria > Falagria sp. GC000072. Next base: position 9,522 of record JASKGN010019637.1, on the reverse strand, counting down.
ATTTTGTAGAAATTTAATTTGTTTTTTTGTACGATGATGAATGTGTGGAATCAGAAAGAGAGAAATGCCAATGCAATGGGAAAAACGTTTGCTCTGAGTTTTGCACGTGAGTTGAAATTGAAGCGTTCAGTACTGAAAATTCTGATCGAACGCGTTTCAATCAGCGCAATGTGTTGCTGAGCAAATGTTTCTCGCATAAAACGAAAAGTAAAATTGAGAGCGATACTAAAACTGTAGGATTTTGTTGGATACAAGTACATATACTATCCAATATTAAGTTTACATTTGTTATTGTAACATTTGATATTTTTTTGGGAGCTTTAAGGACTTTTAATCCTTTGAGTCATAAATAACCAGTTATGATTAGACATTATTTACTGATTAGTTTACACGGCTGTCGGCTAGACGTTTAAAAATATCACATTAATGGTCACAACGAAGACGTAAATTTCCGGATTTATTTTGCCTCCAGTAGTCCTGACTTTTCTTTATTTCTTTCTCAACGACGTGTATTTATGTTTAGCGTTGCTTGTTCTTCGCGTTTTAAATTATGTTATGCTCACTTGGAGCATTGCGGTTAATATCTATATGTGAGATGCATGCATGTTATGCATGAAAATTACATTTTGGACGACGATTGCACGACATTCCGTTAGGGATTTGTAACGCATTTGTCACATTTTCGTTAACTCAAGTCTTCTTTGGTCGTCTGTTAAAAATAAATCCATTGGAGGATTAGGTAGCAAGTGATACGAGACACTCGTAAACTACTAAAGAGTCTTAAAATAAAGCAGAAGATATTCAATTAAAATTCATTTCTCGATGTTTAATTTTCCAAGCACGATTGTTCGTCGTCGCTCATGTCCATTTTCGTTTACTCATCAAAGTGCATGAAAATTTTCACACATTCATTAAAGAATCATGCATGCACTTGTTCGATGTTACCAAACGAGTAAAACCAACCACGATGTAGGCGTCCAGCATTTCATATGTTTTATTACTCGATGGTCAAGTGCATTCGTTGCGCCTTAAACTATCGAGTGTTCCAAGGAGATAGAGCAAGCTTTAAGAGCTTTCAGTGGGCGGATTATCAACATTCAGTATGAAATAATTTTTAATTCGCTTGTCATACGTACGTGCACTCTCCTCTCAGTCATCGTATGTTCTTTCTATCTGTGCGTCGCTGCATATAATTAATAATTAAAACGGGCGTATAAATCAAACGCGTGTGCGCCTTAATTCGAATGCAACAGAACATCGGTACCGATGTCTTCTAATTGTGTGACCTTGTCCTCTTCTTAAGGTGTTTTACTCGGCGATGAAGTAAAGAAAGAAGAAGAAGAAAAGTTAATGCTTGGGCTTTAAGAATACCTTCCGGGAATGAAAATAAAATAAGAACGAAATATAAACGAACGCAAAGCGTGGGCTTAATTATTTATAATCGCATTCGAAAAATATCTCTCGGCATCTCGCATGGCTTAAACGCTTCGCCATCGAAACGAACGTTATCTGATCAAGACGATCTCAAAAAATTATATTTTATTTTAACTCTTTGGCTGTTTTCATGGGGGAGGTGCACGGATGTAACGCATCATATTTTACTTTTCACTTGTTTGGCTTTTTTTTGAGGTAGAACTGAATTTTTGAATATGTCTATCTGAACTCTTATACCTTTACTAAAGGATGAAGAATGTGTTCATTGTTCGAGCGAAAAATTTTAATGCATGAATCATCTTTCTCTATGGGTTGTTACTTTAATTCATGAATTCCATTGTTATCTTATACAAAAACTTAATTATTATGCTCTTCATTAATTATATATCTCAATCTTTTTTGGGTTTTGCCATTTTTGGTCACATTTTTGAAAGTTACCATATCAAAAACTCGTTAATTAAATAAAACTCTAGAAATTTCAAAGTTATCCAACTTTAAACATCTACTCTTGGCACATGTGCAACCAAAAAATAAAAGAAGCACAAGAAAAACGAACTTTGACCCCGGAAATAGACCAAGATAGTAAGTAACTTGATGATAACTATCCGGAAACAACAATAAGAAAAACTAGGTCATTTCATTTTTAATTCTCTCGCGATGGAAATTGTTTTTATCCTGGAAGTTTTGTTTGGCTGACCCTTAGAAGCCTTATTTCTAATCTGTCGTAATGAAATAATAAAAAATACGCATAGGAGATTAAAGCAATAAATAACAACTCTTACAACATTTTATTTCACCCAAGTAAGCAATTCTTCCGCGAGCGAAAACGTCAAGAATTAATTCCGAAATTCGCGCTCGGCTTGCACTTTCCGCTTTCGTGCAATTGCAAAATGAAGTCGACTACAACAAGCAAAAAGCCCAACGAGTTGAAGTTAGTTGGGAGCAGCAAGAAAGAGGAAGCAAATTATGGAAACTGCAAACTCCTAAGAATTCTAAACTGAAAACCAAAACATTGCTTCGTCACATTCACATACTGAATGTTTCCGTTTAATTCTCGCGTTGGTCTTTTGTCCATTCAACCCTCTAAAGATTTCTATACATTCACGAATTCAACAAATAGTGCGAAAATCGCAATTGGGTGTTGATCAATTGACTAATTCGATTGGAGAATTTGGGAAGAAAACTGATTGCGACAATACTCGGTATCAAACAGCGTGTAAGTTTTGCCATTCATAATCTATGATTAATGATAATTGCCGGCGGGTTGGTGGTGCGTTCGCGCTCGTGTGTTGTGCGCGCATGAAGTTATAAATTGCTTTAGGTCGACGAGCCTGTTGTGGAGGGTGCTGCCGTCGTGGCCGCCGCTCTCAACTCGCCGCCCTCACAATGCGCCTCTCGCAATAGATTTATTATCACCCTCTCGGCAGGCTTGCTGCCGTGCTTTGCTATAGTTGTATCTGTATCGAAAGCGTTTCGCTTTTTGTTTAGCTTTCCATTTCAGCCATCCAGGATTAGAATGCGAAAATGCGCAGAGAAAAGATGAAAAAACGATTTCGTATTAAGCATTTCGACTCGAGTCTTAATTGATTGACCGGATCCTCGATTCATAAATTTTTTGATATATCTATTTGGATACTAATGCTGATGGAAGAACAGAGGATGAGAACATACATGCGTGGATTTATTTCTCCCTCGAGGTTTGTTTCAGGGCAATAAAATAAATATTGCTCGCGAAGACGCAACCAAAACAAAATGGGGAACTTGAAGAACTTGTTTCGGAAATCGTTTGTTTTGTTTAGTAATTTAGTGTTTCCTTTCTTTTAGCCAATCCATTCAAATTCTAATTCGAGATTATTATATTGTGATATCAAAATTTTTATTTTTATTTTTTCCATTTTAGTCGATTTGCCAAAAATCCAACTCGACTCAACAAATCAGTCGAACAAAACTAAAGTATATTCTTACACAATCCTCATATATTACAAAGACATAAGGAAGTACAAGAAAGGAATATAATAGCAATAGAAACGACGTGACATCGAATTGACTACCGAACTGATATTCCTGCTGAAGAATGAAAGAAATGTGAAACGATGGCAGCAAATAAAATCATGGCGAGAGGAAGCTTCAAGCATTGTGCGAACGACGAACGAACGAAACGAATGGATGGAAAAAATTCACACAGATAAAATAAAGTTATAGATTTATGGCGTAAGTTCGAAATTCGACTGCGATATCCGTCTATCCATGTGTCCTTCAGATGATTGTGTACGAGTTAACCAAGGAGCTCAGGACACTGAAAGCTCGAATAAACGAGAGAAAGCACATCGCACAAAAGACAAGTTTAGAATTACGACCCACCAAGGATATCACAATTTACCCGCGTGTAATAATGTACTGCGAGTTAAAAAGTTCAAATTTCAAATCGAACCTTGATAATATCATCGATGATAAATGATTTCCAAGTTATAAACTTGGGGAAATTGACATGAAAATTGGTACATGTTACATACTCGTATCTCAGAGTTGAATTGGAAAACTCATCTGATTGTAGTCCAAAAGAGGGTGAGAGTTGAAGTTGTAGTTGATAAGCATACCTGGAACAAATGGAAAGAAATCGTTAGAAATTATTTAATTACATCCTGCAATTAGTTCATATATCAAGATGCAAATTGAATAAGTTTTTAAGATTTATATAGATAGATTTAAAGAAATACTTATTAAATTAATTGCAAAATCAATGCGTTCATTTCATTTTGTGATGTTTAAAGGTGCAGTTGCATGTCGAATAAAATTATGTTTAGCTAAACAATAGAAAACTGCGGAAGTCGAGCAAGTTGTAAAAAGTTTGATTGACGCTTGCATGTTTTCCATCGAGTTTTCTTAGTGATTCAAGTTCAATTCTCTTGCGCCTTTTTTTACCCCTAACACAAATAAATTACCTTTTCCTTCTATTCAGTTTTATTATGTTTACTTTTATTGCTTATGTATTTACCTAAATTTGTATGGTAAATTTTTCATGTTATAAAATAGAAAATTATTATTATATTGAGTGATCATTAAAGTTAGTAAATCACCTAACCAATTTGTTAAAGTCAAGTTACCAGATTGGTAAGAGGTAGCACAAAATTCCCCAGATTTTAATTTGACAGTAGCAGTATTATAACTCGCCAAATTCAAAATTCTACGTGACCAATTTTGAATTTGGCGAGTTATTGGGATTTTTAATGATCCCCCGGTAAAAAAAGCTCCATTTCAAATATCACATGCAAACAAAATTTGTATGGTAAATTTTTCATGTTATAAAATAGAAAATTATTATTATATTGAGTGATCATTAAAGTTAACAAATCACCTGATCACACTAAACCTACTTGTTAAAGTTACCAGATTGGTAAAAGATAGCACTAAATTCCCCAGATTTAAATTTGACAGTAGTAGTACTATAACGCGCCAAATTCAAAATTGGTCAAGTAATTTGTGATTTTTAATGATCCCCCGGTAAAAAACCTCAATTTCAAATATCACATGCAAACAACTCGTTTTGTAAATAAAAAACTGATATAAAAATAAAAATATGTAATGTACTGTACCAAAATGAAAAATGTAGAAAACTAAAGAGAAACTGGAAGTAGGTAAATTTATCATTGTACGGTGGTTAGATTTAAAAGAATAAATGGAAATCCATTCCCGACGTTTTATCTTCTAAGAAAATGTGAGAAAATGTCTAGGAAAACTTTAAAATGTCACGTATCGAAATAAAATGTATATTTAGTTTAGTTAAATTCCCAGCTTTCTTGCCTCAAGAAGAAGAAACATTAAAAAATGTCACGATTTCATTTCGCTTAATTTACCACTAATTTTTTTATCCTTTCGAATTTTCCATTTTCCAAAATTTAATCAAATAAACTTGGCACCCTGCCAAAGTCAGTAGTAGTAGCAGCATAATTCAGCCATTTACTAAAGTTAAAGGCAACGCCAAAAGTTGTTTTAGTTGTCGACGGTTAAAGTTGTGTTTACCTATGGTGTTTCGGTGTTTATTGTGAATACTTATGGCCCAGTAGTAAAGTAAGTAAGTACACCGATGTACATACATATTGTACATACGTACATAGACGTTGTTTAACTTGCGTACGTGCTCGGAACGTATTTAACGCGCAATCACATGATAATCAAAAGCATCGCAGTCATGTATTCGATCGTCTGCACATACCATGCACAAGTATCGTACTTATTTAATGTTGTTAGTAGTAAACGACCACAAGTCACGCGATCGTTGCGGCTAGGGAATTATTCGTAGCATTTTAATGTAATATGCAAATGCAGTCTAGAGTTAGGGTTGAAGCAGAAATCCTAGAGTTAGGAAGTTGGTAAAACTAAAGATAATGGGATTATAAATGAAGATAATGAAGCAAATAGATCTTCGAACGCCTGCTTGTCACTTCTAAGTCCTTGTAAAATATTCAGAATCTCTTTATCTACACTTTTTACTTAACGTGCTGTATTTACGTACCCAGAACTAGGACGAACTACTAACTAGGTGACTACTCCCTTCTACAATTGCTGTTTAGAGTGATTAGTTGAAATGTCACCGGCAAGAAGATATCTGCATAACATGACAACTAGGACAAAGCAGACGTGCCCAGGTCCTGCAATGGATTTTTCACGTTTACTGAATGAAATTTAAATGCTAAGCTTTCGCTTGACAGGTCCAGCTTCGGCCAAATTCAAAAACGTAGTACTTCCTTCGAATTTTAATTTTTAGTTCATTTTGTCTTTCGTTGTTTTTTGTTTTGTTTTGGCTAGCGTGTTGTCGAGGGAGCATCATTCGGACGTTGTTGGATGGTGGTTTGGATGGATGGGGCTTCGGTCGTGTTTGGAAGGACGAATGGTTGGATAGACATTGAGTAATTGCCTCGTCCTCGGCACACACCAAATCCCTCGCTATCTTTTTTTTCTGCTTTCGTTTCGATTCACTTTTATTTTTTATTGCGAATTTCATATTTCAAATTTTATCTTTTGATTTTTGAGTAGTGAGTGCTTGAATCTTTAAAGAGACAGTCGTGTGATAGTGAAATGCGATACTTTAAATTTTCAATTTAACGACTTCCGTTTTGTTAATATCACTGATTCCTTCTGATGTCTATTCTTAATTTTCATTTTAACAGCGGGGACCACACCGAGGAACATATAGTAAATGTCAAAATGTCACATTTCTCTTTTCAACACATCGTTGGGTTTACGGAATCATAACGCTTGGATGGCTATAAATAATTTTCGACTAATTACCATTGAGAATTGGATTGCTTGAGATTATATGAGGAATATTACTTTAAGATTTCTTTATAATTATTGATTTTATTAAATTTAAAATTCAGAAATAGTTATTTTCTAAGGAAATATGAATTAGAAGCCTGCTCAGTAGCTGAGTAACGCGAGTGTAGCTGAGTGGGGGAAAACCATGATGGCCGCTCATATGGCAAACGCGTAAGTGGAACAAGAGCGTTTGATCAGCGACTGAGTGGGAGAAATCCGCTTGTATGGCAAAGGATACCTGATATCAGAGGAGAAAATTTCTATCTCCAAAGCTCTAAAGCTACAAACGTGGGTTTCTATACCTTTTTAATTAAATTAATGCAAAAAAAAACTTCTGTTCAAAAATTTAAAAATTTTGTGTAAAATATATTCTCACACTGCCATAATTTGGAAGCTTTCACATCGTGTGCGGTCTGGTCTCATCATATAAAATGAGAAATAAAATGAAATACTAACCCAGAGAAAGAAAAACAAGAAGCAGAGAAGCATTAGATCTAATACACTAATGTAACAGACCTGCTTCTCGGATTACTACATTTGTTTCTATCATAACACTACCGAAAGCATCATCAAAAATTTATCTATAAACCCCATAATCCATCTTCATATAAAAAATCAGCTCTTATGATTTTTTACATTAATTTAAATTCTGTCAAAGTATAAAAGAATTAAATTCTAATTTTTTTGGTGTCAACTTTAAGGATTATTTTAAGACAGACTGTATTAAGTCGGAGAAACAAATAAGAAAGCCAAAAGTGAGAGGTTGTTACAGTGGGAAAACGTGAATGTAGGTTAAACCTTCGCCCTTCATTTTCCTCACGTTCAGGTTCACGTTTCCTCTACATTCGTCGTGAGTTTTCTTCCTTGTGTGCTCACGTTACTCTTGTCTACATCTACATGCTAAACTACACGTGCTGAAAACATATCTTCCCCAATATTCTTTGTACTTCTGTATGTATGTATGCATATAATCAAACAATACGATATCAACCAAAAATGTAAAGAAATCCCTTTGAAAAAAGAAGAAAAAAAAAACAGAAGGGAGAAGACATTAAAATTTTAGCAACTAGGTCACAAGTAGAAGATGACAAAATGATGACAAGCAAAATGTAAAGACAACAGAATAACCCCTATAGAAAATCTCAAAACAATAGTGATTCATTACCCCAGTAAAAAAAAATAAAACCATTACCCTTTTATTTATGTTATTAAATACTCCCTGCATTATTCTAAAGCTTGATTACATGCCCTTTTAAAAATAAAAATAAACTCAAATCAATTATTAAGCTTCCACACACGATCAAGCGTTTAATTTACGAAAGCCCACACATAACAATTAAAACGCAGGAAAAAACAAGGGTGTCGCCAATCATGCGGGTTGTTACTCTTCGATGCTTGCAAATGATTTATGCGTTTTTCATTCTATCCTCTAACCCTCCTTGTTGTTGTTTTCCAAAAAAAAAAATCAACAACTTGCCATGTCTACGTAAACGAAGTTTAAAAAGTTGGATCATGTCGGAATTGCGCTGAATATTGGTTATATGAAACGCTAGTGTGTCATTAATATTAAGCAGGAACGATATTAAAGAGCGCCACGATCTGAAGCGAATATCAAGTTTAAAGTCGATCATCGTTTGATAAAGTCGACGATAAACTTTATAGCTGTAAGTACCCAACTTGTAGTTGTCTCTTGACAGGGTAAGCAGCACGCGATAGGCCAAAAACTTTGAAGACGATATTTTATGACGCATTAAATTTTATTTTTAGTAACATCGTGAAATTCGAACTTAGATTTTCATTTCATATTGCTGGCAGTTACGTCACAGGATTAATTTGTAGGTGTAGTGTAAACTTGAGCTTAGAGAGGAGTCGCAAAGTCAGCAAACATGACATGTCAATTGTATTGAGTAAATCTATTTGGAATACTTGATAGATAGGGATATATCTATCTGTCTCTCTAGTGGACTGTCCACCTGCTAGCTTTTGACCATCTCGTGAACTTGATAATGGTGATGATAGTGGTATTCAAGAGAAAGATACTCGTAGCTTTGGTCATGTTTGTATTTGTTGAACTGATCAGGGGGTGTATAGTTGCATTAGGGGTGCAGATGAGTGTTTGATTGTTGGCGTTCCTTGTTCACGGTTAACATGCTGGATGATGTAGTTGTTCAGACATCGCAATATGTAGAATTGGTAAACACACTCGTCGATGTTACTACTAGGTCTAAACCCTTGTGGTTGCAATTCTATTCTACTCTAATTAAGTGAGTTTCCATGTTGTTTATTTAATTATTAAAATGAAATAAAATGGAATAAAAAAGATTCTGAATTATTTCTATATAGAGTTATTTTTCAAACTGTTTGACATGGCTATATGTAAATCTGAACATGTGACTGCCATGGTCACTGTTTGCTGCAGATTACTAATGACCCATGGGCATGTCATGACATGTAACCCCTAAACATCCAATGCGTAACTGTAACACTACTACAATTGTTTAGCTTAAACTAAAAATAAATAAGCTTCCTAAATATTGGACAAATAATATTTATAGTGTGATCAGTAAAGCTTGCATATCACGTGACCTAATTGTATAGATAGAAGGTTTAGATGTTCAGAACTACAAAGTTGGAAAGACTTTGTGCCACTTACACGGAATGCACCCCAGTATAAATATCATTAAATGAAAGTTAAAATCAACTCGGAGATACCCCTGCAATAATCTTTATTCTTTGATGTAATTTTCTGCTTGCAGCTACATTTAGCGTAAT
>JASKGN010019636.1:0-13669 GCA_030556245.1 Falagria sp. GC000072 | reverse complement strand
TTTTTTAATCGTTTTGTTAGTTTTAGATTTTTAAGGATTATTTTTTTGAATAATATTGGGGTTTTCGTGTGAAGTGTGATATTTGTTTTGGTAATATTGTTAATTGTTTCTTGTTGTTCTTCTAAAGAAATAGATGACAAAAATAATTTTGGTACAAAAATTAAAGATCAAGTAGCTAAACCACGAAATGTTGATAAGAATATTGGTTTTAAAGTAATAGAAACTGATAATATTCCTGAAATATTTAAAACTTTAAAAGGTTTAAAAAAGATTAATTCTAAAAAGTACTATTTTAATTATATAAATGGAACTGTCGAGGGGGAAAACAAAACTGCAGAAACAAAGGGATTTAAAGTTAGGACTAATAGCACTCTCAATTGTATGTTTTCGGAAAGTGGCCCAATATGTTTAGGTAATTTAATATTAAAAGTTCGCCTTTAGCGTTTTCGTTGAACTCACCCTCAAGCATCGACGCAAAAAGTTTCAATAGTAAATGCAACTAAAAAGGATTGGGATCGCAAGTGGAATTCTATTGAATATACTCCAAGAGATTTGAAAACTATGTTTAAAGAATTACCTGTGGGCTCTTACTTTCGAGAGCAAGATTATAAAATTAATTTTCACCCTAAGTTTAGATGCACAAATAAAGCTACTTTACTTTGTGTTGTCCTAACAAAAGATCAGTTTGGGTGCATTATAATGCTAATCTAAATTATTTTTATAAAACAGGAAACACTATTTATATTTCAAAAAACTACGATGGCAGTTATGAATACTATTATTGGAGAAAAGATCAAGAAGCTAAAGAGGTCAAATTCTTTCAACAAACTAGATTAGAAGTCTATTGTTTTTATTTCTGCATTATTAGTAAGCTAAAAATAATGCTCAACCAGAGTCTGGTGGAACACCAAAATCGCCAAAAAATTACAAAAAACCAAAAAGAAAAATCTGGGGTGGATGTGACGGTTTAGAATTACAAATGGAAGAACAGTATATTCCAAACTCTGAGTATAATAAAAAAGATTGCAAAGCTTTATATGGTGAAATTTATGGCACGTCTATCATAGTAAGAAACGCTCCGTAAATTAAGATGGTCTGTCATTAGTTGGATACAGTAGACCTAAGAAGAAAGCAGAGAAAACAAAACCGTAATTCATACATTTATTCTTGTGAGCATGTTAATTCAGATTTGAAGAAAGCGTTTAAGATAGATTTAAAAATTTACAGTCCTCAATATTTAAAATGTTATTAGTTGAAATGGTTTATCTTTTTTCGATAGTAAAAATTAGATAATAAATATCTTACATTTTTTATTGCGAGTGAAATAAATTTTGGGGCTAAAAATCATAATTTCTAAAAAGACCTTGTGATTTGCTAAAATATAGAAGTATTTACAAAAATAATTGCAAGGACGCGGTTCATGGAAAATCAAAAAATAGCAGGTACTTCTGTAGTTTATGGAATAGTTTTAGCTCCAATAGTTTGGATGCAGCCAAATTTAGAGTTTCAAATGGGAGGGAGTAGGATTCCAGAAAATCAGCGAGATGCTGAATTAGCAAAACTTATTAATGCTATTGAAGTTGTTAGTGAACGGCAAGCAGAAAAGGCTAAGCTAATGACTGGTGTTTCAGCTGAGGTTTTGAATACGACCGCAGAACTTATTAAAGATAATGGGTGGATAAGACCTGCAAAAAAGAGTATAGCTGCTGGTACACCTGCAACAGAAGCTGCATTCGAAGCCATAGCTAGATTTATTGGAGTGTTCGAAAAGCTTGGTGGTTTAATGGCTGAGCGTACAACTGATTTGAAAGATATTAGATCTAGAATAGTAGCAGAAATTTTAGGTCTTCCTGAGCCAGGTGTTCCTACTCCTGAAGTTCCATCAATACTTTGTGCAGATGATTTATCCCCTGCAGACACTGCACTTTTAGATCCAAAAATGATAGTAGGTATTGCTACAAAACTCGGTGGCCCTACTAGTCATACTGCAATTATTGCAAGACAGTTAGGTATTCCTTGTATGGTTGCTGTTAGGAATTTAGATGAGTTAAAAGGAGCTAACAAAGTTCTACTTGATTCGGAATTAAGCGAAATTATTGTTAACCCAGACGAAGAAGCAGCTTCTAAAAAAGTTACAGAATTCAAAAAATTACAAGAAAAAATTAAATTATGGTCTGGTCCTGCCAAAACCAAAGATGGAAAATCTTACGATTTGTTAGCAAATGTTCAAAATGGGACAGATGCCAAGGAAGCATTTAAAACTTCTCCAGTTGAGGGAATTGGTTTATTTAGAACGGAACTTTCTTTTTTAGATGCTAAAGTAGAACCCACAGTTGAAGAGCAAGTAGCTGTCTATCAACCAGTTTTTGAATCCACTAAAGGTAAGGTAATTGTTCGTACATTAGATGCGGGTTCAGATAAGCCTATTGCTTTTGTCAACCATGAAGAAGAAGAAAACCCTGCTCTTGGAGTAAGAGGTATTCGAATTGGACTTAAAAAGGATGAAGATTTATTAAAAAGACAATTAGATGCAATTGCAATTGCGGCAAAAAATGCGCGTGGTAAAGATTTTAAGCCACAGGTAATGGCACCAATGGTTGCTAGGATTTCAGAAGCAAGAAGATTCGCTGAATTGGCTAGGGAAAGGGATATTTCTCCAGGAATTATGGTGGAAATCCCATCCGTGGCTTTAATTGCAGATAAGTTTATGCAAGAAGTAGATTTCTTTTCCATTGGAACAAACGATCTTGCTCAATACACTATGGCAGCAGATAGGCTATCCCCTAGTTTGTCTGCACTAACTGATCCTTGGCAGCCAGCACTTTTGAGTTTAATTAAACTAGCAGCTGATGCGGGTAAAAAATATGGCAAACCCGTTGGGGTTTGTGGAGAATCTGCGTCAGATCCGATTCTTGCACGGGTATTGATCGGACTTGGTGTTACATCTTTATCAATGGCTCATTCTGCTGCAGCTGAGGTGGGATTATCTATTTCTGAAATGGATTTTGAATCCTATCAAAAAGCAGCAGAAATTGCTTTATCTGCTACAGGAGCAAGAGATGCTAAAAGAAAAGTTTTAGATTTTTTCCAATAGTCTAAACGTTCTTATTTAGCATATTTTTTGTCACCATTTCGGATCCTTTGCGGCCATCTGGATCTGCTTGCGTTTTTAGTTTAGTGAATTCTTCTGACCATTCCGAAGTTCTTATTCTAACTGGTGGTTTAGGTGAGTTAATTGCATTCATAACTATTGCAGCAACTTCATCTGGAGTTTGGAAAGTTGAGTTAGATGAGTTTTGTGATCTTTCTTGCATAGTGTTTCTATAGTCGGTTATTACTTGCAAATATTCAGGATCTAAATCAGTTAACTGATCTTTTATTTCATCGAGTGCTTTATCAAAAAATTCTGTTTTAATTCCACCTGGTTCAATTAATATACTAAAGATATTAAAATATGGTTCCAAATAACTGGATAACGATTCAGAAAATCCTTCTAAAGCAAATTTAGCAGCACAATAAATTTCATTTAACGGTTGTCCAACAAGTCCACCAACTGATGAAATATTAACAATTTTACCTGCTCTATTCTTTCTCATATTAGGTAGGACAGCTCTAACCATTTTAATTGCACTAATGGTATTTACATTAAAAATATTTTCTATATCTTCATTATTTGTTTCTTCAACAGGAAAAGCAAAACCTGCTCCCGCATTATTAACTAAAACATCTATATGGTCCACTTGACTATAAACTTTGGCGTAAGCAGATTTAATTGATTCATCGGAAACAACATTTAGTTCAACTGGAATTAACATTCCAGGAAATTCTTTTTGTAATTCTGCAAAATTTGAAACACGGTTTTCATTGCGATAACCTGCAAAAACTTTATAATTATTTTCGAGTAGTTTTTTAACTATTGATAGTCCAAGTCCTGCAGTTGCTCCTGAAACTAATGCATTCTTATTTGTCATTTTTTTCTTTCATTTATATTAATTTTTAACTTTTTTCATAATATATATAAAAAATTATAAGTGCATTAATTTTTACTTAAACAAAATTTAAACAGTATGATTACAATATGAATAAAAATTACCAAATTCTAAATAATCAATCTGACCCAGAATTACAAAGAATAAAAGATTTATCTAAGCCGTATAAAACTGTTAAAAAAAATCTTTTGATAGAAGATGAAGAGCCAATATTATCCGCTATCAATGCAAATATAAATATAACTCAAGTATATTTACCAGAAAACAAAATAAAAGAAGATTCAGACTTTATGGTATTTTTGCACGAAAAAAGCATCCCTATAAAAGTAATTGATAACACTATCTTTAATTCCATATACAAAGGTGACAGAAAACCTAAAGTTATTGCATTAGCGCAAGATCCAAAAAGTTTTACTTTGCAAGAGATAGATGATTCTAAAAAAGATTTCATTATTTTAGCTGGAGTTAAAATTGTCGGAAATATCGGTGCTATTATTCGTTCAGCATTAGCATTAGGGGCTGGAGGTTTAGTTTTAGTAGACAGTGATTTAACTACTATTTTTGACCGGCGACTAATTAGATCTAGTCGCGGATATGTTTTTGAGCTTCCAGTTATTTTATCTGATTGGGAATCATTAAAAAATTTAAATACTAGAATGGTTTTATTTGACACAGCAGGGGAAATTAATTTAGATGATTTTGAAAAAATTCCTGAAAACCTGGGCATAGTATTTGGTGGTGAAAAATATGGTTTTAATGAAAATAAATTTAAAATAGATAAACAAAATATTGTGTCAATTCCAATGAATCCAAAAGCAGAATCATTAAATGTTTCTGTATCGGCAGGTATTGCACTTAGCAGAAGAATAAATAAAAATTTGAAAAGTTAGATAATGTTCGATATTAATAAGAAAATAAAACAAAATTTATTAAACAGGGAAAATTTTAAGGTTAGTTTACCTGTTTTGAATGTCGATATAAAACCTAAAGGTTTTATAAAAGTTTCTCTACAAGATTCATCAATCAAAAATATTTATAGATGGCAGCCCGCTGATTCGTTTAGATTTTTTTTAGATAAAGATACGGATGGGGTAGATAGAATGAAAAATAATCGTAAACTTACTGCGGTTAAATCTTTAAATAGTTTAGATTTTTATTTGTTTGATCATCCAGGTTTAGCTTTACAAAGTATTTTAAAACTAAATGTGGGCGATAATGTGACTATTTCTGGTTTAAAACAAGAGTGGGCTATCGGTGACCTAGCAAAAAAATTTGTTTTTTTTGTTGATAAAACATCTCTTCCTGCCCTATCCAGTATTTTAGAGAGTTTAAATAGTGATCAGAAAGAAAATGCTTATATTTTTGTGGATACTTCAGGACTGGAAAATAACTCCATTAAATATTTTATTGATTCTAACAGTGTGAATAAAGTTAACTTAGCTAAAGGTTTTCAAAACTTGTTGAGCGATTTTAATTCTTTAAATTTTATTGAACAGAATATAAATACCCAAATTTGGATTGCAGGCGAAGCGAGAGAAGCTGCGCTACTGAAAAAGGAATTAAAAAACTCTAACAATTTTAGTATTAAAGCTAAAGGTTATTGGAAAAATGGTTTAACCATGGAAGAGTTTAGGAAAGAAAAAATAAGTAGCAAAGAATAAGCTTAATTTAAGCTATTCTAGTTCCTGCTTTAAGCTTTTTAGCTGGTATTCTTATTTTTCTTTGAGCTAAGTAAGTAAATAATGCAATTAAAGCTAAATAGAAAAATACGCCCATTATCCATACTTTGTTGTGAACAGATTTTTTAGTTTGTAATTGATCTTTACCTGAGAATTTTACATTATTTTTATCCAACAAATATTTTGTAGATGAATTTGAACTAAATGAAGTTGTTTTCATTTTTCCTTTGGTAGTGTCAAAATTAAAGAATTTCACGGCGCAACGTTGCCTATCTAAGCTACTTTCTTGAAGCCAAATAGCATTAGGATCACCATTTCTTAACTCATCTATCCAAGTCATGCCGTTTGCAGTGTAATCGCTTTCCTTAAATTGCATATCTCCAGTAAAAGCATCCACACCAATTACTATTGGATTTAAAATTGTTAACCACCAAAGTTTATCTTTTGGTTTAACTTCAATGTCTGTTTCTGCTAAATATTGAGTGTAATAGCTATAGCTATTGTTATCTAATTGACAAAGACTTGCTTGATTGTAAGAAGTTGTTGGTATATATGCTTGTACTTTTCGTGCTGTAATATTTGTGCCAGCAAAGTACAGTAAAGGACCTGCTATAAATAGTGTAAAAATAGATAAATAGCTCAACATTACAGAAGAAATCGCTCGATTAGTTACCGAAGAAAAATAAATTCCTATTGCAGACATTAGTAGAATTAATAAAAATAAAACAAGAAAAATTATAATAATTCTAAAAATAGAAAAAGCATGTGAATAAAGTAAACTGAAAACAATAAACGGTAAAATAACTATCGTGAATGTACATGCTGCAAATGTAGCGGAAAACAATTTACCTAAGATTATTTGTAAAGACGAAATAGGCGTTACCTGTAACACGGCTAGATTAGATTCAGATTTTGATCCATTAATAGAGTTTGCAGCAAAGGCAGGAGCCACAAAAATACTCAAAACTCCGACTGCTATTAGTTTGCCAACGCCGTAATAAAAAGGGGAGTATCGGATGATTGACGAATTGAATTCGTCTATCTCTTCTAAACCGTTATCCATAATAAACATTTGAACGAAATTAGAGATAGAAAATAAGAGCCATAGAAAGACAAAAATCCACCACATTTTAGATTTTAATTTTAATTTAGTCTCTAAAGAAAAAACGAGCCAAACATTTTTAAACCAATTCATTAACTATCCCCTCTTATTTTTTTTAAATATTCTTGTTCTAAAGAAGCATTTTTAAGATTAAATGATTCAATATTAATTTGTTCAGCAAGTAACTTTGCAATAATAGTAGAATGATTTGGATATTCTAGTATATTGAAATTGGTTTGAAATATATTTGGAGCTATATTCTCGAAAACAAAATTGTTCTTTTGTCCCCATTCGTAAAGTTTATTTCCATCATTGCTAACAATTTCTAAAACTTTAGTATCTGACGTTTTGGAATCGATTTTAGATAAGATTCCTTTATTCATAAAAAGAGATTCGTCTGCTAATTCATCTAAATCTGAAAGTATGTGTGAAGATATTAAGATTGTAGGTCCTTGGCTGGAAATATATTTAATAAGTTCTCTTAAAGCAACTCTGGATTGGGGATCCATGCCGCTCGAGGGTTCATCCAAGATTAACAATTCAGGAGCATGTATTAACGCTCTAGCTAAACCCAATCTTTGTTTTTGACCTCTGGATAAAACTTGAGATTTTTGTTCAGCATATTCTTGTAAATTAACTAAAGTTAAAAGTTCCAATGCTCTACCGTAGGCATAATTTTTATTCATCCCGTAGAGTTGTCCAAATAAAGAAAGTATTTCGACTGATTTTAAATCGCCCCAAATTCCGAAGTTGTCTGGCATCCAGCCTATAACTTTTCGCATTTGATTATTTTTGCCATCAAAAGGAATTCCATTAAAATATATAGAACCCAATGTTGGTTGCAATAATCCTGCAAGCATCAGCATCAAAGTAGTTTTACCAGCACCATTTGGCCCTATTAAACCATAAATTTTGTTGGGTTCTAATTCTAGATTTATATTTTGTACTGCAACGAAATTTTTAAAACTTCTACTAACATTCTCAATTCTAGTTTTCAATCAAATCCTTTAATCAATAAATTAAGCGCCTGACTTCAAGTATTTTTTATTAAAGTAAACTTTTTTAATATGGCTGTTATCATCAGCAGACATACTTAAAAATACTTTTGCAATTCCCTGTGGGATACTCCATTTTCCATTATTCCATACTGCGAATTGTTCTGCTGGGATTTCTAAAGAAATTAACTTAGTGTTTCCAGCATTTAGAGCAACTTTATCAAACGAAATTAATTTTCTTGCCTTATCGCCAGGAACTTTAATGTAAATTTGTGGAACAGTTTCTCCAAATCTGTTTCCGGTATTGCTTACATTAAAAGTAACTTTTAAATCTCCATTTGTTTTTTTCTTGACATTAAAGTTAGAGTATTTAAAATTTGTATAACTCAAACCAAATCCAAAAGGAAATAGTGGTTTAATGTTTTGTGATTCGTACCATCTATATCCTATGTATGTACCTTCATCATATTTTACGTTTAAATCAGTCTGACTAACTTCTTTTTGAGGAACATCTTTAAGTGATTTTGGAAAGGTAAGTGGAAGTTTTCCTGAAGGATTTACTCTGCCTGTTATAACATTTGCTATCGCTTGACCGCCCATCTCACCTGGATACCAAGCAGCCATCACCGCATCTACTTTATTTAACCAAGGCATAGTTACAGCAGTGCCATTTTCTAAAACAACAATAGATTTTTTAGCAACAGGAGCAACGCTGTTAATCAAGTTAACTTGATTATATGTTTGGTTATTTGCATCAATATTTTGGTCAGGTAATTCTAAAGTTCCTAAATCTACTTGTTCTGTACTATATTGTGTACCGACAATTATCGTTGCATCTGCTTTTTTTGCAGCATTTTTTGCAGCATTTACATCGTTGCCATCAGTGTAAGTTACTTTAGCGAAAGGCATATTTTTCTTTAAACTTTTGACTATTGATGATTCTTGCCATCCAGCACATTGTAAAGTGCTGAGCCCTAAAACAGAGCCTGTGTTAATTCCGCCTGAGTCACCACAAGCTACAGGTTTTTTGTTTTTAGTAGGAGCTTTGGCGGAACCACCACCACCCATAACAGCTTTATCGGCATGACCACCGATTACTGCAATACTTTTAATTGAATTATTTAAAGGAAGGACTTTACTATTTCCAACTTTATTGTTCTTTAGGAGAGTAATTGCATTTTCTTCTGTGTTTAATGCAACTTTTCTCCCTGCAGCAATATTTACTGGAGATTTAGATGGATTAGCTGTTCCAATTAAATTTAATTTGATTAGCATTCTTAATTTTCTAAGAACCATGTCATCTAATCTAGCTTGCGGCACCAAATTAGCTTTAACAGCTGCTGCTAGTTTTTGATTAAATTTTGTTGGAAGCGGTGAAGGTAGAAAATCATTTTGTGATCCTGGCTCATCTTCATCTGTGCCTGCATTTGCTGCTTTTATTGGATCAAATATTGCAAAAATCCAGTCTGATTGCACAAAACCTTTATAGCCCCATTGGTTTTTTAAAACATCAGTTAAAAGAAATTTACTTTCGCATGCTTTATCACCGTTAACTTTGTTATATCCACACATAATCATCGCAGGATCAGATTCTTTTATAGCTATTTCGAATGGTCGTAAATAGGTTTCACGCATTGTTTTCTCATCAGCTATAGAATTTGAGAAAAATCTATTCGATTCTTGATTATTTAAAGCAAAATGTTTTAAAGTGGCTAAAACATTTTCAGATTGAGTTCCTTTTGTTCTTTCTGCAACCATTTTAGCTGCTAAAATGGGATCTTCCCCTAAATATTCAAACGTTCTGCCATTTCTTGGTTCTCTAGCTAAATTAAGCCCCCCTCCAAGACCTGCATTGAAACCTAAATGTTTTAATTCTTTAGCAATAGTTTTTCCGTAAATATTAGATAAATCCTTATTCCAACTTGCAGCAAGAGCTAAATTGCTGGGAAATCCTGTTGCAGTACTACTTGAAGATCTAACTCCAGAAGCAGAATCAGCATAAACCAAATCTGGTATGCCAAGTCTTGGAACTCCACGTACCTTACCAGCACCTGTTTCAGATATGATTAATTCAGAACTTTCTCCATGTACTAATTGTATTTTTTCTTCAAATGTAAGTTGAGCCAAAAGATTTTTTGCTTTAACCTCTATGTTTTGCTCTTTTTGTTGTCTAATGTTGACTGCATTAGCTGGGATAATAAGTAAAAATGTAGAAAATAGAATAAAAAATTTATGAAGTTTTTTGAAATATTTCATTAGAAGCCTTCCGCATCGAAGCGTCATTATTTTCTAATTATCTATTTAAACTAGATTCATTGCAAGTATTTAAGCATTTAAAATGATTTTTTTAGAAGCTTTTTAAGCTAGATATACTGAAAAAGAAGGCTTTTTATGTAAAATTAAATATTAATATTGAAGTCTAGAATTAAAAATGCTTTAAAAAAGTTCAAGAATAATTTGATAGGAGAAAATTTGTTTTATAGATTCCTAGATTCTGCTATTGGAAAGTTAATGCTGGTAAAAAATAATCAAAATTTAATTTCAATTTTTTTTGAAAAACAAGGATTTGATAATGTTTTTGCAAAATATTCTTTAACAATTAAACAAGAAAATTTACCTTCGGATTTTTTTAACAAAGAAGAAAAACAAATTAAAGATTTTTTAAATGGTGATATTAAAAGTTTTAGTTTACTCACAAAGTTGGAGATAGAAAATGATTTCAGGAGAAGAGTCTTAAATTTTCTCCCCAAAATAGAGTATGGAAAAACAAAAAGTTATAAAGATATAGCCATAAAACTTAATAATAAAAATGCTTTTAGAGCAGTTGGAAGTGCTTGTGCTAATAATCCTTTGCCCTTAATTTATCCTTGTCATCGGGTATTAAAATCAGATGGTTCAATTGGAGAATATGCTGGTGGAGTCGATGCTAAGAATTATTTATTAAAACTAGAAGCAAATTAATTATTTCAGTTCTGTGAATTTTTCTTGCATAGTGGGATTATTTTTAGTTAATTTTTTGATAGTAATATCTTGAGCTTTGTCATTAGCGATTCTCAGATTTTTTTCCGATCCTAGTAGATTCTCTTTAACTTTCTTTAATTTATCTATGGCTTTATCAATTTCATCGATAGCAGTATCAAATTTTTTAGAAGCTAAATCATAGTTTCTAGAAAAAGCATTTTTGAAAGTGTTGAGGTTATTTTCAAAATCATTGATATCAACATTTTGCGCTTTAATGTTCTCAAGTTCTTGCCTGTATTCTAAGGATTTTAAAGAAGCATTTCTGAGTAAAGTGATTATCGGTATAAAAAATTGTGGTCTAATCACATACATTTTTGGGTATTTATAGGATACATCTACAATCCCACTGTTGTATAAATCGTTATCAGGTTCTAACAAACTAACTAAAATAGCATACTCACAGTTTTTATCACTTCTATCTTTGTCTAATTTTTTGAAAAATTCATCGTTTTTATGTTTTTTAGTTGTATTTTCAGCTTCGTTTTTCATTTCAAACATTATAGAGGTTATCTCTAAACCATTGATATCATTTTCACGATAAACATAATCTCCCTTACTACCTCCTGAAATGTCGTTATCTTTTTCAAAATAAGCGTTAGGGAAAGTTCCAGCACGAACCTTATTAAATTGATTTTCTATATGTATTTCTAAGCTTTCACCAATCATTTTAGTTGATTGTTTAGCTTTCATTTCTCTTAAGCGTTCAATTTCGTCTTCTTTGTCACGAAGTTGAAGTGCAAATTTTTCTTTTGAAGCTTTTTCATTTAATTCTGTTTTAAGTTTTATTTCGGATATTTCGTTTTTTAACTTATCTCTTTCTTTTTCAATTTTATTTAGAGCTTCAGTTATCGCAATTTTTTCTTGTAGTAAAGATTTTTCTTTTAGTTCTTCTTTGTCTCGCTTTAACGAGTCGCGTTCTTTTTCTATTTCAGAAATCGCATTTTGAATTGCTAGTTTTTCATTGGTCTTTGACACATCAATTTTTGCTATAAGATTATTAATTTCAGTTTCTTTTTTACTGAGTTTTTCTTGAAATTCAGAGTGTAATTTTGTTTTTAATAAATTTATTGAATTTTCTTTTTCATTTTCAATAGTTTTAATTTGTTTTGCAACTTCGGCTTCTAATTCGTGGCCTCTTACTTGTTGGAGAATTTCAGAGTATCCTGATTCGTCAATTTTGAATGCTTTTTTACAGTTCGGACAAATGATTTCAGCCATATTTTTCCTTAACCTATTTTTAACAATTTTATCATTCTACTGCGATATTAATTCTGTTACAGTTTTTAAATGAATATATTATTTAGAACGCTAGTTTTATTTACTCCAGGGCTAGTAATGCCCGGAGCTGATGCGATTGTTATTTTAAGAACATCTCTTGAAAGCAGAATTAAGGGACTTTACTTAACTATTGGCGTTTTAATTGGAGATTTGTTTTTTAAATTTATTTCAGTTTTTGGACTTAGTGAAATTTTTTTACAACACGAAGGTATTTTGAAAACTGTAAGAATTTTCGGAGTTATTTTCTTACTTTATTTAGGTATAAGTTCAATTATTTCTAGAAGTGAAAACCAGAAATTGGAAGAAATAAATGAAACTAAAAAACTAAATTTATTAGTTAGAGGTTTTTTAACAAATATTTCTAATCCAATGGCAATAGTTTTCATTACTACTATAACCATTACTGTTTTAGATGTAGATAGCAGTTTAACAGATAAAGTTATAGTTTTTTTAGTAATGTTTTTTGAAGCAGTAATTTGGTTTGGGCTTTTATTTTATTTTTCTTCTCGAGATTTTATAAGAAATTTATATGAAAAATATTCCAGAATATTGAATATAGCTTTAGGTTCTTTATTAATTTTTTTCGCACTGATTATTTTAAAAGAATTAATTTTTACGTAACACAAACTTTTAAATTGTAATCTGTTTATATTACAATTTAAATATAAGAAACCATAAGAGGGGTGCATGTTTAAAAAATTTTTAATATTGGTAAGTATTTTTGCATTTAGTTTTATTTCTGGATGTAGTAATGATAAAGAAAATAAAATTTATTCAAAGCTTAAAGATTTACGAAATGTAGAAAAAACCTCACCGAAGGATGACAGTAATTCATCTAAAAAAGCTTTTGGTTCTGACTCTAGTGAAAGCAATACTTATATGGCATCTGCATTACCTGAAGAAATTAGAGATTATGTAATGAAGAATCTCTCAATATGTAGTGATGTAACAAATATTCTCATGTCTAGTACTAATCCACAGATACCACAAAAAGGTGCAATCCCAGCTTGTGCAAATAATACTTGGTACATTATCAACCCTACTTTTAGAAATCAAATAAAAATTACTAAAAAGGATTTAGACCCGAATTTATCTGCAAGATTAATGCAAGGTGATTATGTCTATTTCATTTCTTATATTGTGGATAATAGGACTTTTACTTTTGCTTTAACTAGTAAATTTGCTTCTAGGTGTAAAGTTGGAGATTTATTTCCTAGATGCACAAGTATTAGAAGTAATTCTGGGAACAGAAGTTCTCATAATTCTGTGCTTAGTTTCGTTTAATTTTCATAAGCATATTTAATTGAACTCTAAAATTTTTTAATATTTCTATTTATGTTTATTCTTCAAATTAACTTCACTAAGAGCGATAATTTATATCCAAATATAAACATTAATTCTTTATGTAGGGGCTTTAGCAATATGTTTTAAGATAGTAAGCCTTAAAAAATAAAAGTTAATTTTACATAAAGACCATTATTTGACTGTATGGTTGTTTATAAATTGTATAGGGTGTCTAGAAACTTATCTAGCTTAATAAGTTTTATTGATGAGTTAAGGAGTAAAGGGGTGGGGTTTAAAAGTTTAACTGAGAGTATTGATACT